>JARHVA010001205.1:2667500-2692500 GCA_037957365.1 Torreya grandis
ATATGTTGATGTCATATCCATTCACACTTTACATTATGTTTTTGTATTATTGATATGCTATTATGTTTTTTATATTTTTTTGTGACATGTTATTGATATTTTTTCCATTCGATTATCAATTACTATATTCATGTATTCTTATTTTTTACATAAATTGAATTGTAGTAAACAATGAATGTTTATTGGGTTGTTCAAGTCATAAAAGTTTTACAAAAATTATGTTTCTTAAAACTTGTTATGTCTTAAAATATTTAATTTATTTCCATTATGTTTCTCAACACATTATATGTTTTTAAAGTTAGGAATGCTCATACTATTTTTATTTTAATATATATTGAAGTTTGAAATGATTAACTCTTTATTACTTCTATTTTTCATCTATGTCTTTGATGTTTGTTATGATGACAAATTTTTAATTCAAGAGTGGATAAAAAAATTGGAGCATTCAATTTTAGGTGATTTTTTTTTAAATAATTAATCTTATGATCCATTTGTAGGTTAAATGGTAGATAGAAAAAAATTACATTACATAATCAAAATAAATACTTGTACTTTCATTACATTTCTTAATATACTTCATTACATTAGAAATCAAACCAAATACATTTCATTATAGTATTTTCTATGTAATTTTCAATAATGGAACATAATATTTACATAATATACTTCACTTGTATCAATACCTATATTAAAAAATGGATATCTTTAAGGTAAAAATATACCATTCAAGGTGGAAAACTACATATGTTCCCTTTATTTTTGATATTCAGAGAATGTGGAGTTATTTTTGGTCCTTTAAATGATGTGTCCTTAGTGGTATTTGTTTCCATGTTAACAAAAATAGGAGGGATACCACATGAAACAATTGGGGATGGAATATTTATCAGGTCATTCAATATGTGATGTTGTTTAGGTAGAGGATTGAGTTGGATATTTAAACTCCTTCACCTCTCAAAT
Organism: Torreya grandis; assembly: GCA_037957365.1. Lineage (NCBI taxonomy): Eukaryota > Viridiplantae > Streptophyta > Pinopsida > Cupressales > Taxaceae > Torreya > Torreya grandis. Next base: position 2,668,458 of record JARHVA010001205.1, read on the forward strand.
TAATTTTTAGCCTTCTCAAATTCCCTATAAATTATATCATTATTTTTATTTTGATACTTTTCATGTCTTTTTGTATCTTCTCTTACTCCTTTCACTTTTTGATTTCATTTATAATAGTTAGATGTTCCCTTCTTTCCCTCTAAACCTTCCTAATCATTTTCCTCTTATATTTTTGTTTTTTATTCCTTGTCTTAAATTAACCAATCTCCTTATTTTGGGACCGCTCTTCTATAAACATTTTATTATAGTCAACTAATTTGAGAATTTATGATTGCCATCTCAGCCTAAGAGTATTTATTCTTGATTTATTTGAAATCCTTTACACCAATTTTTTTGAAAATATTGATATTTTTATTTTTATTTAATTAATATATTTTGGATAAAATATGGATATTTGAATACATTTAATGATATTTCCTTATCAACATATAAATCAATTTTTTTCATATTCTAAGGTCCATTCTCCACCTAGTGCATAGTAATGCACTATTTATTATGAGATAGAAGGTGGTAGTGATGGAATTAACATAGAGACATCTGCTTTCATTAATTAAAAATTGAGTTCAAGATTTTTTACTCCCTCCATTTACCAATTTTATGGGATTTCTTATGTAGGTAGACTTAAAACATCTTTTTTGAAACTAGATGTTTCATTTTTAGCCCCTGCAACACCTTTAACATTTGTTTCATTTTTATTTTTGTTTTTTGTTTTACCTAAGACACCTTTAACATTTTTAATTTTAATGTCTCCACCTTCAAAACATTATATTTTTTTATTTTTCCATCTTATACATAGTATGTTTAATGTCTTAATCGTTTAGCCCTATCAACCTCATTATATTTTAGTATCACTAATGCTATCCTCTTTCACATGGAATGATTATTATAGAGTCATGAAATTATCTATTTCATCAAGGTTTATCATTCATATACCTATCCTTAAAAATCCATGTGTTATATTCATAGGTTTTTCTGCCATCTTAAGTGTTTTGCTACCTAATATGGCCATAAAAAGTGTATTCATCTATGCAATCCTCTCATTCCTAAAATAGGATTTACATGGACTAAACACACTTACATATAATATCTATAATTTTTGGCTTGTGTGTAAGAGTAATGTAAGTAGGTATATCCCAAAACCTCTAACCTCGTCAATCGTTTAAAGTGAAACATGGTTATCATGTCCATCAAAAATGAAAATATGTCTCTTAGCAAGTGAAACCCCTCCTAATCTTGAGAAATGATGTAGTTATTTCAAAAATAGTTATTTCATCATCCATGCATGGGCTTGTGTAGCCATACATGTAATTGGTTCATATCTTGAAATGAAAATTTTTTATTTCCTTTTTAATTCAAAGAGGTTGAACCCTGTGATACACAAGTTAGTTGCATTCACACATGATAAAATAGTCATCCATTATCTACTCGTTAAAATTATTTATGACACACTTCTTGTCCCTTTTTTGTTGATTACTCACATGCCAAAATTATTTCTATATTTGACCCATGTGTCACCACAATTCAATATTTTTTGTGTTCCATAATTTTATTTAGCATTAAAATATCTCATGTTATCATAAAAATTATCACTATATATGAACTTAGCATGAAAACCCTATCTCTATCTAGTCCTTTTGAAGTTCTCATAAACAAATTAGGGATCTTATTTTTAATATTTTCTAGCATGACTTGCCAAGGACCTCATCATTAAAAGGGTTGGTCTTACTTTCACATATGTGGGAAACATGTGATTTCAAATGTGATATGTCTAACCCATGCCCCATGTCAATTGATAATCAATTACTTGGACCATTTTCCTGTCTCAAATTTTGATGTAGTTGATAAAATTATGGGTGGCCTCCTTCTATTAGTAGTGGTAAATCCTTTTAACCAATTGGATAAAAAAAACTAGGTTTCAAACTCCATTTTACTAAAATGAGATTTGTGGATTAACCATTATTATCCATTATAGACATTATTTATGGATTTTATAGCACCTCAATCTTGTACACTTGGAAAATACATATAATTGATGTACATTCATCTTGTAGAACATTCATGCACTATCTCTCTATACCTAATTACCTCTCTTAATATGAACTATGTTATTATGATGATGCAAGCCTTCTATCTCTTCTATAATGTTATTAAATTGATTTTATTCCATTTCTAAATGTTATATTCCTTCATTTATTTTCCAAATGTTTAGACACTTCATTCTCAGTGAATTTTTTACATTGATGTAAGTTTCCTACCTTAATGTAAGTGCCAATACCCTAAAATCATCCAATTTTAAAATGAAGCATATTTTTAAGGTCAAGCTATGTAATTTAATGTGAGATATTATCTAACAGGATTGATATAATTATAATACCAACTCTCATTAATTCCTCACCTACAAACATCTTACTTAATCACAAGGTAAGTTAACAAAAGCATTCTATCAAGTAATTAAGTAAAGGTTCCCTATTTTATTCTATTTCTATATTAGTCATAGGGATAACACATCTATAGGTCTGAAGTACTAAGGATGCAACCCAAGATCTATAATTTTTGACTTAAAATCTAGGTCATTATTTTACTTGATTATCACACATTGCATGATTCACACACAAGCCAACACATGGGTTGTAACTAAATAATTATAGATATCTCTTCATATTATTCGTTATGTAGGTAGTGCTTATTGATAGAGAGGTATTTAGGGTAACTTGATAATATGTGCTCACTAACCTAATTTCCCATAGCTACTATGAAGATGAATAACTAGGGTTTTGTAATTTGTCAAGGAGTGAGAATTTATACCTAGATATGAATGCACTAGAGTGAAATAAATAAAGAAACTATAAGTATCTAGATGGTTTCATATATTTTTGTTAGATAATTTTTACTAAACACCTATATCTAAGTCAAACATTATCATCAATGTACTTATCATAGGTCAACACAGGTGTTTGTGCTTATAGAGTTACATTTTATAAAATTAGTTGGTTGTTATATAATTTAGATGAAGCCCACTTTCTGCTTGTTCAAGATTTAGATCTGTATTAGCATTAAAAACTAACTACGTACCTCTTTTTCATTTTTATTATAATATATAACATAGTTGCTATTTCTATCTTTAGCATATCATCATAATATATTCAATATACGTCTTATCTAATATTTGCAAATAATTACACTTCTTTAGAGATAGTGTACCACCCTTGTGTCTTAGCCTATCCATGCCACTTTTAACCCTTGATCCCCCTTGATTTAGATTTTAGGGTTAAACATTTTAATGAAATCATTATTTAAACAACATTTTTACATAAGCATACCTTGTGGTATGTTTATTACCTATATTTTATTAATCTTTGTATTATCTTTCTCTCTTATCATGGATATTATTAATTTCTTTAATGACTATGATTATGAAACTCTTCAAATTTATATTGAATAAGGGGTAAAAATTGATTATTTTTGTATCCTTCTATATGTTAAAACATATAATCTCAAATATTTGAATGGTGATAGATTGCATCCCTCTAATCAAGTCCATGTTCACACCATTTCAAGAAATGAGTTGATTTATCTTAAAGAAGATATAGAACCTTTAATTTTACTTTCAAAACCAACATGATATGATTTTTGGCCTTATATATCTACTAAAATAAGATTAAAAAGGATAAATGTTAGGCAAAAATGAGTAAGGTATAACCCATCCTATATCTCTAAAATATAATACATATCAATAAGTCTTAGGATTTATAAAAAAATCCATGAGACACTAATAAGGCAAGTCATCTATTCATACCGTTCGTACATATTATTTCTATAAAAATGGATACATATGATGAGTACACTCCTTCATATGATCATTAAAAGTTTGAAAAATATATAAGCAAATTGTGACTAATTTATACATTACTTATAAGGGGGATATTCCTTCAATGGAATTAATTCAAACCCATATAATTCCAACAATTACAAATAATGTCCCCCATATCAATGGTGATGATTCTCTTTTCCCTTCATTTGACATTGTAAAATTTTCAAAATATTAACCAAGACATAATGGAATCTTTACCATGTAGCTTTAAGGCACTATGAAGAGGGAAACATTTCAAACATAAAGTGAAAAAGAATCCTTAAGTTCCAAATCTTACAATTGAGGTCCTTAAACTAGTGGATGTTTATCTCCCAAATGATTTATTCTTGCAAAAGGTTTATACCATACTAAAAGAGATACATTTACAAAATATTCCTCCAATACCGATTAATATATCTATAGCAAAAGTGAATGAGACAAGATATTGAAATGACATACCAAGGGTACCACCATTTAGAGATCTGATACCATTATCAATGTATCTTAAATTCAATGATTCAGAACCTGCACTCTTTATCCATGAGGATGATGATACTTATATGCCTATATTCAAGATAGGTGGTAGATTAGAATCAATGATAACACCTATGAAAAGCAACATATTTCCATGAAGTATATTATTTCTATGATGACCATTATTAAGGATATTAAAAATGAGGTTTACATACTTTAAATGCAAATATAATTCCATAATACTAATGTAAATGCTACCTCATTTAGCAATCAACCTATTCAATAATGCATAGTGGAACATCTTTATCCAAAAGATTTTGAGCTACTAGATTTACCTATCTTTTTTAGTCATAAGTACCCATTCGATCACATGATCAAATATGTATACTATTTTGGTCAATGGTAAAATATGATAGCTTATTAATAAAACTATTCTATATAAGCATTTATGATGAGGCTTATAACTAGTTCTATAGCCTACCAAAAGGTTTGTTAACCAATATTTCATAGTTAAGAAATGCAATCTTCATGAATTTCAATGTCCATAAGGTGCTAAATCTTATATTAGAAAATATGTAGAATTTTAAACAGCATGATGATGAATCCATTCAAGATTATACTATTAGATTCAAAAGTACATCATATGAGATAGCATTTAAACCTTCATATATAGAGTTACAAATAATTTTAAGTAGAGGTATTTTTTATCCATATAAACTACTAACAATGTAAGGTGATTACAACCAATTGGATTTGATATTAAAAATTTATTAAAAAAATGAGTTTGGAAAGACTCCTTGGGAAACATAACACTAATGATTACTTGTGGTCCTAAATGAATTCAAATAATGGCTTGAATTATTCCTAACACATCTCCATATGCATTTATATTGGGCACTCTTTGGTCATACCAAATAGAAGCACATATTGACCACTATCAGTAAGGTGTTTCCTTTTCTCATTAAGGAAAACTGATCCATATTCTAAATAATAGAATTAGTTCTTCTACTACACATGTAAAATTTGAGGAGGAACATGCCAAGTACAATTTCCACTTTATCCATCCATGATCCAAATAATGTAAATGATCCAAACTAATTTTGTATGGTCTAATAAATTCCAAAAATATCAAAAACAAAAAATAAAAAATTCAAAAATATATTAAGGATTTACATATATTATTAGCTCCTTGAAATATATTTTTTCAATTCTATGTTGGTAGATGGCATGTCAAAATTTATTATATATAGGTGCTTCACACATATTTTAAGTGTGATTTAGGCATACACATATACATGATCTATGAAATTTAATATCTTTGGCCTTCCCTTACTAATGTCATTTGGATATTTGGGGCATCCATCTCTACAATCATGATACATATAGGTTACAACAGTTTATGGTCAATTTAAATTGTCATGTTTGAGCTCATATATGTAATTACATGTGCCTTTACCCATTCTTATATATTATTTAGTGTACTTGATATAATATTTACCTAAAATTTATTTCTAACACATATATTTATGTACTATTATGATATTTTTATGTTGGTTGCTTATGTTTCCATTTATGCACTTCCTTGAGTGTTTTTTCATGCTATTATCTTGTTTGTTTGAGAATTTGAATATGCTCCATTAGTTTTGGCCCACATGAATTTTTTACCTCTTTGAAATTTGAATATTTCATAATTTATTTCATGTTGACATTTGAATATGTCATTACTTCTTTATGGATAATTAACCATGTCATGTCCCTTAGATCGTGCAATATTTAAACGTGTTTGTTGTTTGAGGTCTCCTTGGAGCAATATCTTCTAATTAAATTTTGAGTGATCTTGTGTGTGTTTTTTAATTTTTAATCAATATTTTATCTTTAATTTATAGATGTTTCCATGATATATGTCATGCATCTTACATCTTGGTGTGTTCACATCCTTCATTCTTCAATGATTTTTTGACCTGGGCATGTTCCTTATATATGATACATGGTAATTTCATAGTTTACATGTTATATTATCATTTTGAGTTAAGGAAACTATAATTTTATACTTTCCCACACCTCAAAATGGGGCATATCAGTGGAGGTCATGCCATGGAGGCATGACCTCCACATTATTTCATACATTTAGATTATACTGGGGGTATGTTTAGGAAACATGTTATCCACACTTATTTAGTATTAGACATGCCCATATTATAGTTGGGGCACGTTTTCTAAACATGTTATCCACACTTAAACTATTTTAAATTTCATATTATAGTGGGGGCACATTTTAGAAACATGTTCTCCACACTTATAAATTTAAAATTAGCCAAAATCATGGTTATATAATGTAGATAAACATTTATGGTAGAAATATATACATTGGTACCATTTTTATACATAATTTTAACATTAGAACTATCTTTTCTATGTAAATTATGTAATGTGTTCCTAATATTATAAAATAAAATCACTTTTAGATTTCAAATACTTTCAAGGATTGTCACCACCCATCAGGTTTTATGGTTAGAGATTATTTTGAGCCAATCTACTGTAATAGTTGGTTCACCTTTTTGTATGGTTGAGGTGATGAAATAAATTAATTTTTTTAAGGCTATAGGTTGGACATTATTTCATAATCCAAACTTATTAGTTTTATAGTGTGAGCTGACTTAGTTCACTCATATTCACTAGGTTATAAACATGATAAGGTTGTATAATTAAGTCAATCTCAACTACCAGTGGGAAACTCACCTTTTATCAAAGGTTGGAGGAATGTGTCTTCAAATATCTCTTTGTCTCTTTATATATATGAACTTTATAGATTTATATTTGTCTTAATCTTAGTTGCAATGATTCATAATGGCACATCTTTCAAGTAAAATTTCTCAAAAGTAAGATGGTTACATCAATACATAGATGTACTCTTAAACCTTTATCTTTTTTAATTTTAATAATTTTAATACTTTGAAATTAATATTATATGCACTAATTATATACTATAACATGATCTTAGTTGCATGTTAGTTACTATAAAAACACTCAACTTAGACTCGAGCAAAGACAAGGTGTGATATACACATTGAAGTACACATTCCTTTTTATTTTAATATATTAATTTCATTACTAGATTAAAGGGGATGGGGATAAAGTAGATATTATATATGAATTATATATCACCTCTATCTTGTACACTTGAAAAATACATATCATCGATATACTTTCATCTTCTAGACCTTTCTTACTGCTAAAAAGCTTGCATAAACTATCTCTTTGTGCCTAATTTATTACATTTTAGTTAGACATATGTTATTGTTGGAATAATGCATATTTAAGCTTACTTAGGGTTAATAGGGTAAGTTATTGATTACCAAGGGTAAAATTTATTTACCTTGGTTAATTTATTTTATTGTTGAGAATTTCTCAACAATATATTTGTTCGTAGTATGAGAAAACAAATAGTTTGTTTTCTCTATTTTGTAATCATTACAAATAGTTTGTTAACATGAAACAAACTATTTGTATTATAAATACTTTGCATTATATGAGAAATTAACGAGAGATTATTGATAATATACAGAGAAATTTGTGGATTATTGCCTATTTTTTAGGTGTGACAAATTTATTTATTCTCTGGAAATATTTGCAGGTTATTTGTTGTGGGTTCTCTCTCCTGGATTGATCCTGTGGATCCTGTGTATCTCCTGCTTATTCTTTCATGGTATCAGAGCTTGGAGTTCCAATTGAATATCCTCTTCCCTAAAATTTTTCGTCTTTTAACAAATTCAAAAATATTATTTTATTGATGTGTTACATATATTTTTAATTCTCTCAAATTCTGGTTCTTATTTACTAGTTTTTTTTGGAAAATTATGTACTTTATGCTCATTAAATGACCATACAAATTTCCAAAATCAGATTTTTTTTCATTGAGGCATAGGAAATAAAGTAAATAATCCATTTCAATTTTAATTTTCACATTTGGATCAGGACGTATAGCTCTTTCATTCAAAAACTTGCAGACTGGTCCCTGTTGGCAGACTGCAGTACCTATCCATTTTTCTGATGTCGCAGATCGTACGGTTGACTTTTTTCAAATATGAGACCTGTTAATGAAAGATGAATCTTATATATTTCTATCCATATAAATTTTGATGAATTTGGATCAGGCCATACAATGTTTTGGAAGCCAACAACAGGAAATTAAAAACTATTTTTTTGCCTGCTGTATAGCCATACAAATTTCTCATTTTTGAATGCCTTATTCTATATAAAATAAAAATCTGAGAATTTCATGTGATAGAATACTTCCAAATATTTCATTTCATGCTGAGAAGGATGAATTTGGAGCAGGCCGTACAGTCTTTTTTTGCAGATCCAGTGGAGCCATTTTGCATTGCTGAAATGTGTTTTTTCCTTGGCTATTTTTCTCAAATATTTCCCTGACCACCACGCCTTGCTAGAAAAAGAATTATTTTTTGATAAAGCCAAAGATTATTCAGCTGATATATCACATGTGTGAGTCATTTTTGACCTTTTTTTAATTAATTATTTTAATTTTTAGTGGTTTAAATGCAAGTCTCTAGCTTTGAAAGTTCAAATTTGACTTTGCTAAAATGGCTAGAGATATTTTGTTAAAAATTTGTAGGGAGGAGGTCTTGGGGTCAAATCACCCTACATTTTTTTCATAAAGCCATTTTTTAATTTTGTATAAGCCAACGCTAATTTTTTTTTCATCGGGAGACGTTAAATTGTAACGGGAGGGGTGTTTTTTGAGGAAAAACAAATGTCTAGATTGTTCTTGTCAACTTCATCATCTTCCTCAAGAATGGAATCTCGATTGTTTGAACCTCTAAATTCTACAAATTACCATGTTTGGAAGCCAAAAATGCAACAACTCCTTCAATCAAAGGGCTTATGGAGAATTTTTTCTGAAACGACACCTGCAACATTCACCATTGAAAAAGACAAATATGCATATGGTTGTAAGTAGGATGAGGCTCTTGGATTGATTTGCCTCAACATCTCAGATAATCTTCAATTTTACATTGCAGATGCTACTACACCAAAAGAGGTATGGGAAAAATTTAAAAACCTATTTGGCAAAGTTAATGAGTTTAAAATTTTGAAATTAGATGCAGAATTGAGTACTCTCTCTCCATCAGATTTCCCTTCAATAGATGAATTCTTAGCAAAATTCAAATTTATAAGGTCACAATTGAAAGCTGGTGACAAGGATAAAAGTGATCAGGAGTGTAGTTTCATGATTTTGTCAAAGTTGAAAGGACCATATAGTGTTTTTTCCTCTACTTTTTATACTATGATGGATACATTAGGTGATGAATTCAAATGGCCTTCCTTTGAAGTTTTTTGTGAAAGATTGACTAGGGAGCAAACAAAATTAATGGCCTTAGATGCTCTACCTGCTCCTATTCATGCTCTAGTTGCTAATTCTTCTAAAGTAAAGCCTTCACCTAAGTCTAAAAAGAAAGCACCTTCAAATAACCCTCTAGAGTCCACCACCCAAACACCTCATCATTCTAAATCTACTAAGACCAAAAAGTCCTTTAAGCAAAAGAAGAAAACATTTGGTCCATGTAATTTTTGTGGTGGTCCTAATCATGATGAAAGTAGATGTTTTAAGAAGATGGAAGCATTAGAGGCAGTGGTCAGACAACACAAAATTTCTATTCCGTCTCCATCTCCTTCAACTTCTATAGGAAAAGGGAAAGCACTTTCAGCCAGGGCTATATCTTCATGTCAGGATCAATGGATTTTTGACTCAGGTGCTTCTCACCATCTCACACATTCTAAGGATCTATTGTCTTCCCTTACAGATTGTAGTACATCACATATTGTTATGGGTAACTCCTCATAGATTGAAGTCTTGGGATCAGGTACTGTTGATAAATAGGATGGATGTTTTAACAATGTATTATTTTTACCTCAAATCTCTTCTAATCTTCTCTCTGTATATCAAATATGTAATTCTGGTACTGGTAAAATTGTGGAGTTTACTTCACATAATGTTGTAATAAGAGAATGTAATGATCCTAGTGAGATAGTTGCTATAGGTACAACAGACCATACTGCAAGACTCTATACTTTTGATAAGTTTGAGTATTTTATGTCTTTTGGTTCTTCACTTATAGCACATGGTAATAATCTCAGCAAATTTTGGCATGAGAGATTGGGACATTTGAGTTATGGATATATGCAACAAATGAGTACAAAACATCTTGTAAAAGGCCTTCCTAAGGTCTCATGTATTGATGGGGTATGTCCTGGTTGTGTAGTTGGTAAACAACACCAGGATCCATTTCCAGTTGGTAAGGGCACACGTGCAAATGCACCCTTAGGGTTGGTTCATAGTGATTTGATGACTTTTCTAACTCGTTCTTTTTCAGGGGCTAAATATGCACTCACATTCATTGATGATTTCACTCGTAAAACTTGGGTATATTTTCTCAAGTTGAAAAGTCAAGTTTTTGAAACTTTTAAGGCTTTCAAAGCCTTTGTTGAAAAACAATCATCTCTTCCTCTTAAGAAGATATGCACTGACAATGAGGGGAATATGATAGTAATGCTTTCTATTATTTTTGTATTGAGCATGGGATACAACATCAGTTCACTATACCACACACTCCTCAACAAAATGGTGTAGCAGAGATGAAGAATCGAACATTGAAAGAGATGGCTAATTGTATGATTCACTCTAAAAATTTGGGTCCACAATATTGGGCTGAAGCTGTAAATTGTGCAAACTACATTCAAAACCGTATGCCTCACAAAGCTGTGAAAAATATGACACCAGAAGAAGCTTGGTCTGGGATCAAGCCTGATATTTTAGATTTTCACATCTTTGGGAGTCAAGCATGGGCATTCATTCCTAATGACAAACGTAAAGCATTGGAGAAGAAAAGCCAACCACTCATTTTTGTTGGTTATTGTGAAGATGTAAAAGCCTACCGTCTTTTTGATCCTGTCACACATGATGTGTTGTTTTGACGGGATGTTCAGGTTGATGAGCTACCCACTCCACAAGAGTGTACATCTAGTTCTTCTTCTCCCCCTCCTACTGAGGATAGTGAGGATTTGCTTTCTATTGTTGATGATGATGATGTTGCACTTATTCAGCCACCACAGCCATCTTCTTCACCACCTTTGCCTAAATGGGCAAAAATCACTCTACATGCAGCTGGTTCTTTTGTTGGTGATCCATCTGATTCTCGTCGCACTCACTCACAGACATCTGGGGTTGCTCTTTTGGGACAAGCTTGTACAGATGATCCAGTGTTGTTTTTTGAGGCTATTGGTATACCCGAGTGGGATGTTGCTATGTATGATGAGTATTCTTCATTAATGAAGAATGATACTTGGGATCTTGTCCCTCTTCCTAAGGGAAGAAAACTTGTAAAATGTAAATGAGTCTATAGGACCAAATATGCTGCAGATGGATCAGTAGATAAGTATAAAGCTAGATTAGTAGCTAAGGGTTTTTCACAGGTTGAAGGGGTTGATTACTCTGAGACCTTTGCCCCTGTAGCTAAGATGGATTCTATTTGGCTTGTACTCTCTCTTGCTGCTTCACATTCTTGGTCTATTTTTTAGATGGATGTGAAGAGTGCTTTCTTACATGGTGATCTCCATGAGGAGATCTATATGGAGCAGCCTCTAAGATTTGTGCAGGACTCATCCTTGGTTTGTAGACTCTGTCATTCTCTTTATGGCCTCAAACAAGCTCCTAGAGCTTGGTACGAGAAGATGGATAGTTTTCATTTGAGTTCTATTTTTATTCATTGTGAGTCAGATCACAATGTATACATCCTGAAGCAAGGTGAGGAGCTTGTCATTTTGGTTTTGTATGTTGACGATCTCATCCTCACTGGCAGTTTAGATTCCTTGATACATGACATTAAGGACAAGTTGGCAGATAGGTTTGATATGACAGATCTGGGACTTCTACATTATTTTCTTGGTCTTCAAGTTTTTTAGTCTTCTGAGGGCATTTCTATTGGATAACAGAAGTATGCGATAGATCTTCTTCATCGATTTGGCATGGTTGATTGTAAGCCTGAACCCACTCCATATCAGTCAGGTATTGTGTTGTCTACCACTTGTATGACTCCTCTTGTTGATTCCACTTTATATCAACAACTTGTAGGTAGTCTTTTATACCTGACTCATACCTGTCCTAACATCACATTTACTGTGAACCTTGTCTCTCGATTCTCACATGAGCCTCATGAGAGTCATTGGCAAGCAGCCAAGCGTATTTTGTGCTACATTCAGGGCAACACTCACTTTGGTATACATTACACACCACAGAGTTCTACACAGCTTGTTGGATACACTGACTTTGATTGGGCTGGTGATGTTGACACTCGTAAGTCCACTTGTGGATTTGCTTTCACACTTGGTTCAGGTCTAGTTGCTTGGGCATGCAAAAAGCAGACTACTATTGCATTGTCCTCTACCGAGGTTGAGTATCAAGGTGCTGTCAAAGCTAGTCAGGAGATACTTTGGCTTCGACAGTTGCTTGGAGAGTTTGGCTTCACACAGCAGGGTCTTATTACTCTTTGGTGTGATAACCAAAGTGCGATTGCTATTTCACGCAATCCTGTTGAGCATCAGCGGACAAAACACATTGAGATTCACATGCACTTCATTCAACATCTTATTCAGGATGGAGTTCTTTCTTTGGAGTTTGTTTCTACAGCTGAGCAGATTGCAGATATCTTCACTAAACCTTTGGCTTCTCCTTGTTATCTTCAGTTGCGAGCAATGCTTGGGGTGAAGGAAGTTGTCCTTGGGGGGGATTTCCCATGAAGTCCTTACTTCCTTTATTTTTCATATATTTTGATTGGTTTGTACATGGGTACCTTATCAGGCCTAGTAGCTGGGACCCATCCTTGTTTGTCATTTTCCCTATGTTTCGCTTAAGGGAGGGTGTTGGAATAATGCATATTTAAGCTTACCTAGGGTTAATAGGGTAAGTTATTTATTACCGAGGGTAAAATTTATTTACCTCGGTTAATTTATTTTATTGTTGAGAATTTCTCAACAATATATTTGTTCGTAGTATGAGAAAACAAATAGTTTGTTTTCTCTATTTTGTAATCATTACAAATAGTTTTTTAACATGAAACAAACTATTTGTATTATAAATACTTTGCATTATATGAGAAATTAACGAGAGATTATTGAGAGTATATAGAGAAATTTGTGGATTATCACCTATTTTTTAGGTGTGACAAATTTATTTATTCTCTGGAAATATTTGCAGGTTATTTGTTGTGCGTTCTCTCTCCTGGATTGATCCTGTGGATCCTGTGTATCTCTTGCTCATTCTTTCAATTATTTTGATGATTAAATACTTTTATCTTTCCAAAAAAATTATAAACCATGTATTTTCCATATCTACAAGTTTTGAACCCGTACTTATTTTCTACTTACCTAGACACTTGTGTCTGAGTCTAATACCTATATCAACACAAATTTCCTATCCTAACTAATGTTTTCATTACCTTATAGTCATTCCATTTACAAGTTAAATATATCCTAAAGGTTAGACTAATTTATTTAAGTGAGATATTTCTCCATCGAGATTGGTATAAATATAAGATCAACCCTCATTCATTCATCACCTAGAAACTTCTTACCTACTCACAAGGAAACTTATCAAAATAATTATATCAACAACTAAAGTGAGTAAAGCTTCCCTATTTTATCCTATTTCCATATCATTCATATGGAAAACACCTATATCTATTTGAGGTACTATAAGAGTAACCCAAGAGATATATTCTCAAATTTACAAGCTAGGTCATCATTTTACTTGATTATCACACATTGCATGATTCACACATGATAAAAAATATAGGGGAGAGATACATAAGTCTATATCCCTCTTAAAATTATTATATATATAGTTAGTGCTCACTGATATTGGGATCTTTGGGGTATCTTGAAACTATGTTCCCACTAACCTATTTTTACCATATCCACTATGAAAATGAATAAAGAAAGTTTTGATATTTGACAAGGAGTGATAGTTAATGACACAAATTTTAATGCACTAGAGAAAATTCAACATAAAACCTAGAAGAATCCAGGTGGTTGTATCCAGTTACATATATATTCTATACTAGAAAACTACATTTAAGCTAGTTTGTAGTGTCAATGCAAACATCCCAAGTTTATACAAGTGTCTATGGCTACAGAGGCACATTTTTTAAAATCAAGTGATTTTTTTATAATAAATATCAAGTCCACTTGATACCTATTCTAGACCTAAATATGTATTAGCATTAGAATCAAATACGTATCTTATTTTCATTGTTATTGTAATATCTATCATACTTGTACTTTATATCTTTATCATATTAGCATAATAAACTTAGTATATGTTATGTCTAAGTTTTATAAATAATTGGCCTACTTCAGACATAGTCTACCATCCTTGTTCCCTAGGATATCTCTATCCCTTTTACCATAGATCCTCCTTAATCTAGATTTGACAATTACATATCCATACCTTTCATTAGAATTTCCATAACTTTTTATGTCCACTAAGAATCCAATGAATTATGTGCAATGGAAGTAAGATATATGTTGGATTCCTTCACTACATTCTTTGTAGTGGGTTTTTCATATTTGTTAACCTCTTCATATACTTTAGTAAATTTGACTCAATTATTCCTCATTTTTGAACGTATTCCTTTTCTTAGATATTGCATCTTCTTCTTTTCATTCCTCAAGTTAAACTACAACAATAAAAAAATTGTATAAGTAATTGAAAATAAAATATACAAATAGTAACTATGGGAAATAATATTTGTAATGTTAAAAATGTGAATGGATAACACAACATCAAGAAGCCATAGCAACGTATTAAAAAGAAAAGAACATTATTTGAGAGAAGGATTTCGTTTGATACATCTCACACAATATTTAATTGTATGTTAATGAACTTATTAAATTTGATATAAATAAGTTAACTTTTAATCATATGCTATTGCAAACCTTTATGGCTTCCATCCACATACCAATACATGTTCAGTCTTACAGACATACTCATCTTTCAATATGGCCATTTTTTTATATTAATAACCCATATTAATTTCATGTCAAGCCTTAATTCACAAAAAAATAATCCAATGATAATATAATATGTTCATTTAAAAATTATTATTGGTTAAAATTTTTAACTAGGTGGTTTAAGTATATGTTTTAAGATGACCCCACCATATTGGTTGAAGGAGGAAATAACACTTTGGTGTTTTACTTGTCAAATTATATAACAAAAATTTTGTAGGTCATGAAAAATAAATTTTTTGTAGATATAAAAAACATAGAAACATTAATACAAAAAAAGTATAAATTTTGATACAAAAAAATTAGCATTTATTCATATGTGAATGAAAATTTCTAGGGCTTCCATTTACATGGCGTAAAATGTTTAGTAGTTTATCAATAACATTTATAGGAAATAATATTTTTAATTTTCAAAAATGTGGAACATACAACAAAACAACATTAATGGATAGGAACACATCAAAAACATAATAAGAAGAAGTCATAAAAGGTTTTGATTTCAAATATCTAAGTCAACATTTATTAGAATGGGAATGAAATCAGAAATTTTGATTAAGAAAAATATAATGTTTGCTCATATGAGAAGGAAAACTATCAAGGATTCCATCCATATAGATTTAAATTTTTAATACCATATTAAACATCATAGATATAAATTAGATGACAACATGAATTCATAAATTAATTTAATGGTGAGAACATATGGTTGTTGACTACAAGTAACATTGAAATACACCTTGTAATTAAGCATTTTAAAAATCTATATGCTATTATAGGGTGACTTTCAATTCATGTTTTTGTAAATTAAAACCTTCAATACTTTAATCCACATAGAAGTGACTATTCAATCTTACAACCCATGTTGTGTAGGTAAATATAATGAGGCATATATATAAATCACATAGAAACATGAATTTACAAAAAAAGATATGGGATGATAAAAAAATAATAAAATGTATTGTTATGTGATTGAATACCTTTATGGCTGCCATGAAAATATGAATAAATAATGGATCAGATGTCAAGGTACATAAAAACACCATGGGAATATAAGGTAAAATAAAATTAATAAGGATGCAAAAATAAAAATAATACATTTATGGGTTCAGTTGTGGGAAACATATCTATGTGCAACAATTCATTTGTCAATTCCACCAATATTTAATATAGGGGGAGATGTTTTTTGGTGGCACACATGGTTGAATTAACATTCCTCATTAATGTAATAATGACTACCAATCCATTTGGAAAATGGTGATGTATTTGACATGAATGAGCCATGTGTCTTCCAACATTACACTCTGAATTAGATGTGAAGGCATGCAAAAAAACCATGAGCATAGAAGGAAAAATAACAATAATTATCACACAAAGTAAAAAAGACCACAGATGTTGGTTCACTTATAGGAAATACACATGTATGTAATGTTTCATCACTCCATTAAATATACTAAATGTTTAGTCATGTGTGAAGGCATGGAAAAATTATTAAAATATAAGGCACAATAAAAAAATTCCATATCTCTTTTATATTGATGAAAATTTATCTATGAAATGTTTCATGTTCAAGAACATTTAGGTAGGTTCCACAACCATTTTGGGGTAGGAGGTATAGGAAAATGTAGGGAGAGAGAATTTTATTGAAACTAATAAGTATTTCATCCCAAGTAAGAATCCCTTTCCGTTCAAACATGCATTCATTTGTATATTGGTAAATGTTCAGTCTTATATACCAAGTTAAAATCTCTTTCCATTGAAAAAACATTTGTGTTGTAATATTTATTAGGTCCTTCAAGAAGCCATTGAAACGTGGAGGCAAGGATATGGAAATGTGTTGCATATATAAATAACACAACAAATAAAATTGAAAACATATCCAAAACAAATGTGTCAATATATATTTGACATGTTGATAAATGTGAATGAATAACATTTTAGCTTCAATTTAGAAAATGTTCTGGTTTCATATAAAAATTATTAACATTTACTAGTATGTCAATGGAAAATTATATGTTGTTTACTTAGAATGTGATCTTTATAATAAATTAAGGTTGATTTAATGTTGAATATTACTTCTAATCTTACACTCACTATAAATCAAACATTTGTTTTTACACACACACACACACACACACACACACACACACACACACACACACACACACACACACACACACACACACACACACACACACATTTGATTTATATAAAAATTGTATCTCAACTATATAATTTGAATGTTGAATTTTGATTCTTGAATTATCTGTGAATGGTGAGACTTAGATTTTATATTTACATTCAATTTTACATGTGCAACCAATTAATGGAGGTTGGTGGATTCACATACTAGATCTAAACTAATGAATTTTGAATAGAATAGGATATAATAAAATGTAAGTGGACAATTTACAATATTATATAACCTCAGATAATTTATATTTTGTCTTGTATAACTTAAAGTTAGATTTACAAAAGTGAATTTTTGGTACTCAAAATATTTAATGAAATTATATATTTTATGATTTCAAAGTTGATAAAGAAGATGCTTACTTACTTTCAGGACTAACTGTGAGATAGATTTTTAACCTCAACATTTCAGATCACTTCCCCTA
Organism: Torreya grandis; assembly: GCA_037957365.1. Taxonomy (NCBI): domain Eukaryota; kingdom Viridiplantae; phylum Streptophyta; class Pinopsida; order Cupressales; family Taxaceae; genus Torreya; species Torreya grandis. The sequence continues at coordinate 2,686,476 of JARHVA010001205.1, forward strand.
TCTTGTCTTTGTCTTGATTAAGGATCATGGGAAGTGATCTGAAACATCAAGGATAAAAATGTATCACATACTTATTCCCAAAAGCAAACAAGATTCATTTAATGAAGTTATTATTTATTAAATATTTGCACCTTTAAAATATTACCAAAGAATGGAACTTTTAAAAAGTGTATTCAATTATGAAAAGATATTAATTTTTATTAAATTCATATTCAATTTTATGAATATGATATTTGTTTTTTAATATGATGTACATTTTTTAATTTTAGTGCTTACAGTTATTTTAAATAATGTGTATAATATTTTATATAAAATTACATATTTTTTATATTATTTATCAAAATAATGAAAAGAACTTAATAGAATGTATAGATAACTTTTTAAACAATTATACAAATAATTGTATGTAATTAAGTAATTGTTAATATATTAAAACAAGGGAAAGGGTTCACAACTATTAAACTATATCCTTTAATGGGTACCCTTCCCATATTAGTAATCCTATCCAAATTTATGGGTTGTGGTGGGCTTTACATCAATTACATATTTATAAGTTCAAATTTTTGGGGCAATACTTTTACAACATTATATATACAAATATATCATTTCTATATTTTAAAATTTATTATGTTATTGTTCAATTTTATTAATTATATATTATTGATATATTTTATGTGTTTAATTATATTATAAATTTATTTATTTGAAGAAAATTCATTTTCTTAAATTATAAATAAAAATAAATGATAAATTATGAAATGAAGTACTAAAATTTTGAACTATTATCCATGGATGTAATGTTCATTATCGACATGTATGTTTTACTTGTGTTGACCATAGAAAATAGTAGATGGTCATCCAAATAAATTTATAGAATAATAATTCATTATTAATAATTAGTTTTATTATATCCATTACTATATATATATATATATATATATATATATATATATATATATATATATATATATATATATATATATATATATATGTATATATATATATATATATATATATATCAATTAGTAATTAAAAATGTTAACTATCACATAGACTAAATAGAAAGTTTTTTTTTATAGTCTTTTGGTTATTATTTAAGATGGGTATTTGATGTAAATAATATTTGGTTGAATTGGTTAATCTAGCTTATTTGTGTCTAGTCCCACATAGGTTTAATTTTGGGCAGCATGTTAGGTCAGTTGTAGCGAATAGAAATTTTAGTGGGGCCTATTGTGGTCATGGTGATATCTATGGTGCCAATGGTGGCCATGGTAATATTTTTATGAACATTTGGCACTATAGTGATGGTTTTAATACGGATCTAGGCCTCTTATTTGTGTCCTAGACTATTTCATAGTTCTAATCAGAATCATTCCGTTTCATATCTCTAGTTTCTAAAAAAAATGAGTAGGATGGGGCATTCTTAAAAGTAAATCTTATCTACATGTTTTTTTAAGGGATGTCTATATAATCTTAATAATGAAAAATTATCCACATAAAATGATAAAAATATCTTAAAAATAGAAAACTTATTTTATGATAAAATATTTATGAATCTGTTTTCATTCTAAAATTATCCATAAACTTAATAGTTTCTAAAAATTAAATATATTTTAACTATCTTAGGAACCCCATGTTATATTTATAATAAATTATGGTCTAATTTTCACATTGGATATATTTTTATATATATTATAGTCTTTAATAATTTCAAAAAAATAACATTTTTTTATTGTATGTATGAAGGTATTACATGGAGTCACTAAATTACATAGAATGTCAGTATCTATACCCATATTTCATAAATAAACATATATCTAATTTATAATGTTGAGTAAGAATACATATAAATTAGTGATCTCCTTTGGCTAAGTAGCCATGAGTAAAGGGAAACCAAACCATATAAATCCCCTAAGGCATGATCATGGCCTTAACTGTTTGACTCTCCATCTCAGGTATCTAGAGGGATTTTTAACTTGGTAGATGGATATAAGCAACCATCATCCTCACTAGTTGGGAAAAAACCCTTTAGATAAGATTATTAAATTTGAAACATATACATGCTATAAAAATAAGTTATTTATAAATTTAATAAATAAAAAATATATTCATATTGATTCTATGAAAATGTTAATTTTACACACACACACTTCAACATACTAAAATGAATAATATTCCAAAAATATTTGTATTTAAAAGTCCGATTTATTTCTTAATTTCCCTTTTTAAAAATAACAATAAAGTAGTACAATCAATAATTTTCATGAACCAAGGATTTCAAAAAAATATTATCGAATTTACTAACCATATATCATGAGATAAGTTGTTTATTTTTAAGGATTTCAAATAAAGAATATCAAATTTATTACTGTAACACTTTAGGATTGAAAATTTGAAATGATATACCATGAGACAAATTGTTGATGGATTAAGAAATAAAATGACATATTCATATTAACACATTAAATATGTAAATAATTTATCCATTAATTATCAACATTTTCAAAAGTCAACATATATAAAATATAATATCTTCATATTTCAAAGTTCTTAATTTCCTAATTTTGTTATGCCAAAAGAATTTCTATTGAGAGGAATAAGGCCAATATTCATCCACCAATATTTTGTTGACATTCACATCATATTGGTATTTATGACTACCACATAATCCACACTTTAGATAAACCTTATTTCTCTAAAGTTTCATCTCTAAATTAAATTCTAACATGTATACAGATACAACCTAAGTAATATATCTAAACGCTTAGATTAATTATATAATCTCTCAACTGTATTGTGTTATCATGCTACTATATAATATAATTGAATGACTATATAATATAGTCACCTAAATGTATTTGATAATTATTGGAGGGGATTAGCTGAAACATGAAGTTGACTACCTATTATAGATAGACTAATAGATGATGTAACTACATGTTTACATTCTATAGTCACTCAAATAAATTATACAATCGTGTGACTATATAATACAACCACTTGAATACATTATGAAGTCAACCAACTGTATTATGCATTTGGGTAAATGCAAGATGTTGTTGACAACATGCTTTAAATAGCCCCCTCCAATCATTTTCTAATGTACTCAGGTGAGAAGATAATGTAGTCTATTGGCTTTATTATATAGTCACACAACTGTGTAATGTAGTTGAGTGACTACGTAATTCATCTAAGCAATCAAGTAGATTACTTAAATTTTTTGATTGTATGATGTAGTTGGGTGACTGTATGATGTTATTAGATGACTATGTCATGCAGTCATTTGATGACATCATACAACTATCTAGAAATATAATGAATCCATTCAAATGAATCATGCAATCATCCAACTCTATGATGTAGTTAGCTGACTAAATAATCTAGTTGTCTACCAACATGTTATAATAAGGCATCTCCATCTATCATCACATAGTCAGGGTATCATACTGAATAGTCAATTAGATTCATCTCTTAGTTGAGCAACTACATCATGTAGTTAGATTACTATATTTTCTATGTGCCACCTCATAATTCACCTAAACTATTAAATGCCTTCCAACCTTATTCACCACTATTTTAAAACTAATTCACCTAGTCAACTCAAAGTGTTTTTTAATATAGGCCAACAAAATTTTCTCTAATAAGAATAATATAACATCTCATAATATATAATTAATTTTTAATTCATAAAAATATATACTATATAATATTTATATAATAACATTTTATTTATATATATATATATATATATATATATATATATATATATATATATATATATATATATATATATATATATTATTGGTCATGGGATTTTGTAAAGCGTAAGAGTGTATATCAGTAGTTACACTTCACTCAAAACCCATGACCAATAAATTATATATATATATATATATATATATATATATATATATATATATATATATATATATATATATATATATATATATATATATATATATATATATATATATAAAGTGTAAGAGTGTATATTGGTAGCTACAGTTCACTCAAAACCCATGACCACTAAATTATAATTTCTTATCACCACCATCATCCATTTCACCTTCAAATCTTTCACATCTTACAAGATCTATAGTAATGTATTTTGATGTCAAAGAAAGTTGTGAAAATCAAATGTGAGAGTAAACAATTGATAGTAACTATCCCATTAATGGAGAATGTGTAGAAGAATAAAAAATGATAGATCATAAAAAAATAATTATTAAATGAATACTAGATTACATAAATAGGGGGAAATGTCTCCTACAATCTAGGAGATTTTCCTCATCCATATCCCGTAAATTGTCCTAATATCCTTCAATAAAATCTTATCCTAATTAGATTGTTACAAATGTCAACCACTTAAATATTATTTAATTCTACTTATTAATTAAATTAATGTGGAATAACAGAACATTATAATGTGCACACTAAATATTCTATCATTCCCCCCTTTTAGTGTGTGCATGAGAAAGAATGTCACATTCAAGTGCATTGACCTCATTTATGAATGTCCCCCATTTAATCTAAAGGATTATCAGATGTCAATTTCCATAGACAATACATCCAAATAAACATAAAACTAGCCCCTTACAATTTAAAAAAAAAATAAACTCTTCCTTCCAAAAACACCTTATATCTCCTTTTTCAACAATATTATTCTTCTCTATCTCAAAAATATAAAAATATCCTTTAAAAAGGATTGTCATGTTAAACTATTTTTAATTTTAATTCCCCTTTTAAAAATACTTTTAGTTTTGGGGGATTTGATCTTCCCAATATTGTATGCCTTTTACCAAAGTTTTACGATGGTGGTGGTTAGGATCTATGGAAACCAAGGAGATCATAGGGATGTCAAAGATAAATGTAGGTCATTAAACAGTGAATAAAATGGCACATGAATAGAGTTTGATGATAGATAAAATTGGACCCACTAATGTTAGTCAAAAACTTGTTGATGTAGCCCTTAGAGAGTCACTTATACAAGATCTCACCAAGTTTCAAGAAGGATGTCAAGACTTATATCAATTCAATGTATAAATTGTATTGATGGATCTAAATAGAGATACAAGGAATGTTGAATAAGAATATGTATACCAAAGTAGATTTGAGGCTGAAACCAAAAGCCATAAAATTACTAATTATATGTACATGTAGTCCAAATATAATGTAAGTATTTTTCAATACATCCAATCTAGAGTTAAAACCAACTTTCATGTAGATGGTCATGGGTTCAAATATCACTACAAGAAACTCATACGACTAGAACTATCTTAAAAAGGGAGCACATAGAACTTGATTGGTAAGAGTTCCAAAAATGTACCTTACTACAAATAAATTTTGACTCACATAGATGAATGCTTCAAAAATAGAACCACTTAAGACGTCTAAATTATCCAAAACTTCTTAAAAATAATCATTAGTGTAAGTGATCACAAAAACACCTAGAAAACATTGAACATATGATTGACAATGGGATTGCACATAGTCTATACTGCTACCCATGGTAAATCACATAGAAAAAATAAATGGAGGACTAATGAACAGCGAGGTTTGCATGTGGTCCACACTGCATTCTCAATGTGTACATTCTTATTTTAGAGAGGTCCAAAAGGGACCTACTCTAATACCACTGATATGAACTATCTCCTTAATGGATAATGTGTAAAATCATAATAAAATGATCCATCATGAAAACTTAATTATTGAATGAATACTAGGTTACATAAATAGGGGAAAATGTCTCCTAAAATCTAGGACATCATCTTAATCCATATCCCACAAATTCTCTTAATATCCTTCAGTAGAATCTTAGCCTAATGTGATTATTATGAATATCAATCACTTACAAATTATTTAGTTCCACTTATTAATTAAATTAATGTGGAACAAGAGAACATTATAGTGTGCACACTAAATACTCTATCAAAAATTAGGATTTTAATCTCCATGAAACGGTTTAGTCTATTGTTACTTTCATTATTTGTGCAAAGAAATAACATCTTTCCCAATCTCTATGACA
>JARHVA010001205.1:2697500-2745000 GCA_037957365.1 Torreya grandis
AGTTACACATTAGATGTTGTGTCCTATTTCAATCAAATTTAATTTGTCACCACCTTGTAGGCTATAGACCCTTTTTAATTGGGTGATTAAATTCATGTGAATCTAACCTCATATATGAATCTAGGTTTAGTGTACAATATGGGCCCCATAGCATATTATATCAAATTAAAATTTATAGGTTATATCAATGATGAAAGAATATGAATCAAATAAATGGCACAATCTTTCACCCTTTTTATGTGACCCATATATCACCTTCAAAAACATATAAATACATGGTAATACCTTTTTAAATTGATTCTAAATGGTCATATAACAATTAAATTATTACTTAGCTTCTTATTTCCAATCCACATAACAGAATTTAACTAGTGGTAATGGTGAGTGGCAATGACTACTTAGATTATATAATAAATTTCATTCCCATAAAATATTTGGGACATATTTATAATGAATAATGTAATGAATGTTTTGAAAATGAGTTATAAGTTTGTCAAGGAATTAGTGGAATGTGATATGATTGAATGGTAAAGAATATATTGCAATTAAATTCAAATGTGATATTGGATCATGAGATTGGCATTTGGTTTTATATTGGGAATTCATTTTCTATTGGTCATTTGTTTGATATATTAGGAAGTGGTTATATGTAGTGGTAATTAACTATTGATATTTTATTGTCTCCTCTAATCTCCTCTTTAATAGATATAAGTGATCACACTCAACCATCCTAATGAATACTCGATTAGTCATCCTTTGGTTTTGGTTCAAAATAGATTTACATTTGTTGGTTCCATGCCTAAACTCATCAAAAATTCTTTCACATCATCCTTAAATTTATTTAGATTGATTTCCTAAGTAGACATAAATGCAAATTACAATTACATGTCACATATTTGAATCTAATATGTGGTTTCTACTAAACTGCTTAGGTAATAATCAAGAGTGACTTCAAATTTTGGGTTTGGAATTTTAATAAATATTTGAATTAGACATGTGTATATACAATTAATATCAGTATTGTATTTTTAAATGATTTTTATTATTTTTAAATGTAATACAAAAAGGAAAAAATCACACATACATTCCTTTCGATGTAACTTGAAACTTTGGGGAAACTAATTTTTGACTTTTTAAATGAATAAAGTGATACAACCAATATAATTCATGTACCATGAATCTAGTGTTGGCACAAGCTACTGAGAAATGTGTTTTACATTTATATGTTCACACGCCATGTGGGAAATAAAATCAAGTCCCCTAACGACTGCCAAGATTTAATAAGTATTTATGTACTACACAAATATGACACATCAGTTAAATTTTTAATTCATTACGTGGAATTTTATAAATTAAGGACGTTAATAAACATGATATGTATATTTTAAAAATAGAATACCACATAATTGAATATGGGTGTCTTGTAATATCAGTTTTTAAGTTTTAAAAGGTTTATACGGGAAGCTCAATCCTTATTTGATTTCTTCAAACATTCACCTTGAAATAATGTGATAAATTCATTAGGTCAAATTTATTCTCAACATGAAAATAAGTGTAATGTTGTGTTGTGGTGATATTTTAGTACCTATTTCTACAAAAGAAAGTTATGTGTAACCTCGTAAGTTAGAAAAGTTCAAAATAATAATAAAAAGATCATAATAATTGTATTTTTTAAGGATAATTTTAATGTAAATAGTATTTGTGTTATTGTGAATGACAAAAATAAATAATATGCATCATTCCCATAGAAACAAATTTAAACATGGTAATTTTTCATGAAATCCATTCATCCATTACGAAAATATATTAGACTTAATGATTGAAAACACTATATTCATAAAATATATACTTAAAAACTTGATTTCTTAAAAGTAAATTTTAACATTAGGTAGGGATAATCAGAAAAAACATTAGAGAACTCTTTTGTGATGAATTTGTTATTTTATCTAACATTTTATCTAGTGAATAATTATAATAATTTAAAAATATTAATATAAATAATTATAATACTATTATATAATAATAATAATATAGTTTAGCTTAAACTAATCCCACCTCTAACTAGTGTGGGAACCAACCCATGACACATCTAGAGGCCCAAGTCTGCGAAGAGATGTAATAGAAAGAAATAAAGGGCAATACATCCCAAAAAAAAGAGAAAACCCAAAAAAATGAGTGAATATAATAAAGGAGAAAGTAAATAATGAATCAAAACTATCAAATAGTGCGTAAAAGATTTAAGCAATAAAAAAAAACCTGAGGGGCCTAACAGGGACTTTTAGTGGATTTTTGTTGGGTCCCAGACCTAGGACCTTCCTTGGAAACAAATTTTCCAACAACTTAGGGGGAAGAAACTCTTGCAGGTGTCCTAAAATGAGACACTGAAATATCCAACCCTCCACCTAAGAGAACCAAATCTTGTGGATCAAAAGGATCATCCTTCTTTCTATAGATGAGGGTGCCAGAGGCTTAAATTATACCCTTATTGCCTTCCAAACCAACTTTCAGAAACAAGTCCCAATAGATCTCTTTAATCTCCTTATGTCTTATTATTATCTCTATGGATTTGATCTTTTGGCTTAATTAAATTCAGTTTAATATAGTTTTGGGGGAGTTGGCTTACTATCAAGTGGACTTATTTTGGCTGGGGTCCTCCTATTATTATATATTGTATTATATAACAATATAATATATAATAATATAATATATAATATATAATTATATAATATATTAAATATGTAATAAAAAAATTATGTCAAGTATAATTATATCTATAAAAAAATTTATGTAGAGGATAATAGGCATTATTGATGTGGAGATTAAACTTCTAAAGGCCATAACTATTGATCCAAGACTACATTGGAGCTCTCATTTACACCAAAATAACCATCTTAAAAAGTTTAATTCAATCATAACCTATCTAATCTAGTTATGAATATTTTCATAACTTTTTAGAGGCCATACATTACCATTTGAGGGCCTAAAAATATGTTTTTATATTTTATTTTAGGATTTTTCCATTTTTAGTAATAACATATCTTTGTACCCAAAAATAAACTTCAATTAAAATTCATCCATAGGGTTCATTTTATTGTTTTGAATTTATTTTAATATTTTTAGGTCCACCCAAGCTTTTATGTATAATTTCAAAAAATAGTGGTTGAAAAACTGATAGAAGATAAAATTACTACAAATAGCAATTTTCTAAAAAATTTAGGGACAGGTAACTTTGGGTATATTTTTATGTAATTAGATTTTTTGTATGATGGATGTCAAATATAATTTTGACTTGATTTTTATTTAAATATTATTAGGTAATATTTTATTCATTCAATGAGAATAAACAGAGAAGTTTTCTTCCATAAAAACTTTAATTTTTATGCCTATTAATATTTTGATTAGCTAATTTATGTTCTCATCATTTGGTATCAAATAAGGTTCAAATCTTAGAAGTAATATATTTACTAATTTATATTTATGTTTTTGTATCATATTATGTGATTGGATAACATGTGGCAAGGTTGGTGAGAGGACAATGATGAGGATGAATTGATTAGATGAACAAGACTTTGCAAGAGTTGCAAAAACAAATGGAACCATTAACTATAATTGTCATAAATCAAAGAAAAAGGTGAGAAAAATATGAAATTGAATAATAAATAGATCATGAATATTAAATTTATTAATAATATGAATGGGAATAACCACTATCAATTTAAGATAGGATGGTTTAGTATTTAGAGGGAATTAACAATGAAATCAAGGATGTTGTTCTAGATTATGGATGAAGTTTAAAATTGGAGGAGTTGATATATTTGATGAATAAATGAAGAATTTATTCAACTTGTTATGTATGAAATTGAAATATCATATAATTATTTAGTGGGATCACCTATAGAAAGAGAGACATGAAAAGTTTAAATGAAATAACAATATGTGGAGCAATATGGAGAAGAAATTGAGGGCGAATTTTCTTTGTGTGGATTATGTACATGGCCTATACATAAGATTCCCAAATTTAAGAAAAAAATATAAAAGTATATAAAAGTATACATATGAGTTTATAAGCTTTGCATATGATTAGACCATGATAAAATAAAATAATATATGGATATAAGGTACATAAATAGTTTAAAGTTTTCTATTCAAGATGAATTGAACATGAATATAATACTTTCCATGGAGGAAGATTATCTATTAGCTTTAAAGGTAGAATAAAAAAAATGATAGACTTTAAGAAGATTAACTGGGCCAAGAAGATAAGAGTCATCTGTAGTAAAAGGATGATGTGGGTTCAATACCACTAGAGATGGGTTTAATCCTACTAGAGATGAATCATCATGTGGTGTATAAAAACCATAACATAATAGACAAGCATTAAAATAATAAAAAAGAGGAAGATGATTTTAGAGAGGAAAAGGCTATGGTGGTGTATGAGGATGGTTTTTAAATCATTGCTAGTCTTATGTTTGTTATAGATCTGGAGAAAAAAGACACATAACATTTAAGTGTCTAAACTATCATGAATAAGAAATCAAGTAAGAGGATCACCCAACAATGAATTCAGTTGAGGTTGAGATAGAAGAATGAAATACTAAAGTTTTAATAACATATATTGGATAAAATCTCATGATGAGGAGACTAATGGTTTCTCTAAAGAAGGAATAGGTGAATAATAATGAAGGTGGTGATGTATGATCATGAAAAACTATTTCTAGAACATGGTATAATTTAAGAGGTAAGATATGTAAAATAATTATAGATGGTGGTAACTGTGAAAATATGGTTTCTAAGGACATGAATAAGAAACTAGGTTTACAATGTGAAAAGCATTCTTATCCTTATTGTATTTCATAGTTAAAAAAAGGAAATGAAGTTATAGTAGATAAAAGTCACTTAATGAGGTTTTCTATAGGAAAAACATGCAAAGATGAAATATTGTGTGATGTTATACTAATGGATGCATGCCATGTTTTATTGGTAAGGCCATGGGAGTTTTATAGAAAAGTAATTTTTGATGTAGAAAAAAACACTTGTACATTTTGTAGAGGTAGAACAAAATAATTTTTATTACCTCTTAAAGAAGAAAGTCAAGCTAAAACCATGTTGTCCATAAAATAATTTATCAAATACATGAATATGATATGTCATTTTTATGTATCAATAAAAACTAAAGAAGACACATAAGTGGTGTAAATACTAGTAAAAGTAGCATAAGCGCTGAAAGAATATACATATGTTATAATTGATGGGTTATTATTTGGTTTACCACCAAATAGAGACATTCAAAAAATTATTTATTTGATTTTAAGAATCACGACCAAATCAAGAAAATTATAAGATGAGTTAAAAATAACATGAAAAATTGAATAAATAGGTTACTGACTGGTTGAGAAAGGGTGTAGTAAGGGAGAACATGAGCCCATATGTAACACCTATATTTACAACTCCAAATAAATATGGAGGGTGGATGATGTGTGTGGATAATATATCAATTAATAAAATTACCATAAAATATGTATTTTTTATACTCATTTAGACAATATGATGGATGTTATTGTAGGAGAAATTGTATTTTCTAAGATTTATCTAAGGAACGGCCATTATTGGATTTAGATTCGTGAAGGAGATGAATGAAAAACAACATTCAAGACTATGAATGGGTTATATGAATGGATGGTGATGTGATTTGTATTATCTAATACACCAAACATATCTATGAGGGTGATAAACATAGTGCTATTATATTAGAATGGTGAATTCATCATGATTTATTTTGATGATATTTTGATATTCATTAAAAGTAAAGAAGATCACTTAAGGAACTTGAGAATGGTATTATACTTGCTAAGAAAGTATAATACCTATACAAATTTGAATAATTATAGGTTTATGTACTATAATTTGGTATTTTTGGTATTTTTAGTTTTAACAAATGGTGTAATAATAGATGAAGAAAAAGTAAAGGCAATTATTGAATGACTTATTCCAAAGAGCATCAAAGAGGTAAGAAGTTTCCATGGTTTAGAATTTTTTTATATAAAGCTCATTAAAAAATTTAGTAGTCTTGTTTCATTAATAAAAAATTACATGAGAGGAAAAAAATTTGTGTGGACAAAAACAACAATAGAACGCTGAGTTTTTAAATAAAAAGATAGAAATAAACTTATTTTAACATCATCATAATTTAGCAAAGTATTTGATGATTATTGTGATGCTTCACATGTGGTTATTGGTATTGTGTTGAGTTATAAAGGAAGTCCAATAACATATTTAACTGGGAAATTGATTGATTTATTAAATAAGGACTCAACATATGATGTTAAATTTAATGCCATTGTAAAAGTGTTTAGACATTGTAGGCATTAACTGATGCCCAAATAATTTATCATATTTATAGATCATGAGGCCTTGAAGCATGCCAATATTCAAAATAAATAAATAATAGAGATGCAAAGTGGTGTCCTTATTTCAAGAATATACTTTTGTTTAAAATGTAAATCAATAAATAATAATCAATTAACTGCTCCTTTGAACATGAGAGTGGTGTTATTGACTAATATGGTGAGTGAAGTAGTTATATTTAAAGTTGTTAAGGAATTATACAATACAGATCTATATTTTTGAAAGATAGTTGAGCATTATAGGAATCCATTAACAAGGGATATGGGTACCTTTCATCATCAATACTATAAATAGAATGGTTATCTCTTCAAAGGAAATAATTATGTATTTTAGTTGGGTCTCTAAGAGATAATATTATAAGAGAATTGCACTGTGGTGGTTTGGGTGGAATTTTGTGTAAGGTTAAGATGATAAATTTGGTGGAGGATAATTATTTTGGCCAAAGATGGAAATATATGTATGAAGATGTAGAATATGTCATGTTACTAAAGGCCATGCATAAAATATAGAGTTGTACATGTCATTACCATTTCCAAGAAGACCATAGATAGATTTGAGTATGGATTTTATTTTGGTATTACCCAACACATAGTGAGGTAATGATTAAATTTTGAATGTTATAGACAAGTTTTTTAAGATTGTTCTTTTTCTTATATACTAAAAAAATTTAAGCCACTAAAGTTGCATATATTTTTTTTAAAGATGTGAGATTGTGTGGTGTTCTAAAAATTAATATATCAGATAAGGACATAAAATTTCTGTCATTTTTATAATAATTTTAAAAATAAGCACCAATTCATTAGTGCATACCATCCATAAACATATGTATAGATATAAGTTTTAAACATTAGTTTAGGAAGTGTAATGAAATTCATAGTTGGAGAGAAGATCAAGCAATGGGACTTGGATTCACCATGGGCTGAGTTTGTATATAATATTTTAATAAATAGATTAATATAAAAATAACCATTTCATCATAATTATTGGAGAGATCTTATGGGTGTTTTGGATTTGTCATAGTTAATAATTGTAGAATGAGTTAGCATTGATGTAGAAGCATTTGAAGATTATATACAATAACTATAAGAAGAAGCGAGGAGAAAGCTACGAGAGGGTAATGAGAAGTATACAGTAGTATCAGATGTCATAATAAGATCAAACATATTTCAATAAGGATATTTAGTGATGGTTTATTTAAGAAAAAAATCCATCATGCATATATAATAAATTGAAGTACAAAAAATTTGGTTCATGTAGAAATGTCAAAAAACTCAATGATAATGATTATGAGGTGAGTTTACCACACAATTTTGATCTCTTCAGTATTAAATATTTCATATTATATTTTTTTCATGGAGAATATGGTTGAAGTCAAAAATATGAATAAATAAATTTGAAGCAACATGTGCCAAATAAGAAGAAAGAAAATATAACATGGGTTCTGGATAAGAAGACAATGCATAAAAGGCAATGAAGTTATAACAGGTATTTGGTATAGTTGGATAGGATACATCAAGAAGATAACATTTGGATTTTAGAATGGAAGTTGAAAAATATTGACACAAATAAATGGAAGGATTTCAATCAGGGCAACTTGTAGTTTCAATCAAGAAAACATGTAGGAGCTGAGTTATTTTCAACCAAAGGAGAATGACATAGAAACTAAACTTTTGGAGGCCATAAATATTGATCTATAACTTTTTTTAGTTGTCTTTTATGCCAAAATAACCACCTTAAAATTTTTAATTCATCCTCAATATGTTCTATCTGGTTAGGGATGTTTTTATAAACTTTTTAGAGCCCATATATGACCATCTAAGGGTTCAAAAAATACATATTAATATATTTTTAATTTTTTTACATTTTTAGAAATAGCATAATTTTATACCTAAATATGAACTTAAGTCAAAATTCATCCATTATGTTAATTTTTGTGTTTATAAGATATGTGGGTATTTTTAAGCCCACCATATTTTACATGTAAAATTTCTAAAAATAGTGATTGAAAAATTGCTAGAAGATGGAATTAATAAAAATAACAATTTTCTAAAAATTGCATGGATGAGTTAAGTTTAGGTAGATTTTATTTTAATTAGTTTTTTTTATTATGTGTATCAACTCAATTTATAAATTGATTTTTACTTAAATATTCTTATGTAATATTTTCTTCATTCAATAAAAATCAATAAAGAAGTTTGATTTCATGCAATTTTTGTGTTTTATGAGAATCAATAGTACATAAATCAAATGAAAGTACAAGATGAGTAGTAGAGAGGAATATTTAATGTTTTTAAATCTATGTCATGACACCAATGAAGTGAGACCTATAAGAAAGACCAAGAGGTTGAACTAGGTAATAACACATTGTGAAGATGAAAACATGTACCAATATAATTTTAAAGCATATATTTTAGGAGATGGTTTTGTCTTATTCATCTTATAATCACTCAATAATTTCATGAAATATGGCTTATATGATCCTATTCTTAGTAGCTAGAGAGTGTAAAATAAATCCATGAAGTATGAACAACCAAATATTATGTAGGAGCTGAGATGGACATAAACATAATTGTGCTTAGACATATAGACTCAATTTTATTATAGGAATATTTATTATGTTGGAATCATGTAGTGTCTTAAATCAACTAGGATTGATAGCTATTGACTTGCATATGGTGAAAATATATAGGTAGTAAGATTGTATAAGATAAATTCACAGTGAAGATGGTTGTGCACGTGGTAGTTTTTGGTATGGTTAGGGATAGGAATTCTTTGGGAAGCCATATTTATATTTTATGAAAATTAAACAAATTTTTTTGTGTTTAATTACAGAGTTGAAGAGAATTGAAAATGTGGAAAAGGTTAATGAAAATAAAAAAAAGACAAATATAATCTTTGGCACTAATAATATTTAGAAAATCAATCATGGAAACAATATTGGGGGAACTAAAAGGAGTGCATATATATTACAGGATTGGTTGGTCCTTGTAGATGAAAATTCTTATCTTGCCAATTCATCACCCATTCTATTTTTTTGGTTCATTCCCTTCCCACTCAGTTCTTTGGCAATGATCTCCTCCCTCACACTGGCAGGAGCACTGATTTTTTAAATCATTTTATTAGTAAGCTCAATAACATCAATGAAACCTTTCAATTTATAAAATATCTCTTTGTTGCACATGTATAAATTTTAACTATTTTAATTTTCAACATTTTTTAATTTATTAATATCATTTTAATAGAATAATGTTGATGGTGGATTTTGGGTCAAGAAATTAGGAACCAAAAATGAACAAAATTTGGTTGAAGAAGATATTCAAGTAGAGAAAATGTAGGTTGAATCAAGTGATGTAACTGAGGTAGAGAAAAAACATTAGAAAAAGAAGTCATCATTATTCATATTTGATTTTTTTATTTAGTTATCAAATTTGTTAATGTTTTCTACCAGTAATATACATATAATTCTATTTTCTAGTAGTTCATCTTCATGTTAATTTAAGTAGGTGTTATTAAAACATCAATTTTTGACCTCACATCACATGATGATTTTTATTTACATTTAAATCCAAAAACTTATAATCCATCTTCATTTTCTATTAATACACCTTCCCTCTAATTGGTACCCATGAAACAAAGATAGATGATTGGCCAAAATGTTTTCTAAGTATTTCTAAGGCATCAACAAGGATTTTTCTTCACCTTAACTTGCACAAGTTGACAAGAATAGAAATAGAAATATAAACAAGGATATTTTTTTTGAGGAAATATTGTAATAAATATTACATAAATAGAATTTTCATAATTTATCTTCCACCTCCACATCTATATCATCCAAAGTATATATAGGAATAACTGAATAAATTTGATTGTCTACCTTTTTCTTATCATCATACTTGCTTACTTTTCAGGTAGTTTTTATAGGTCCACAAAAAATCATTCAAGGAAATTTATTTTTAAATGAGGTTCATAATGATAGAGTGCTTTCCTATTATAAAATCATGTTGTTTCAACATAAACAGACCCTTGGAGTCAATACTCAATTATCCAACAAAATGTTTTTAGGGTGTTTACATATGGTGAGATTTTAATATGGTCATGACTTATGAAGTTTAATTTTAAAATAGATATTAATGAAGTTAAAAAATGTGTCATAATTTTATAGGGAGTTATCTACCTATTCAATCTTAAAAAGTTCACAAAATAGTGATCTAATAAATGCAAATTGTTATAGAAGTAAAACTATGTAAATGTTCAAAGTTATTATCCTCAAAGATGAATAACGCCCTATCCAAATAATCAAGGTAATTTTATATGTGTCTTCATACACTAACCTTATTATTTTATATTATTTGCATCCAAGGTATTCCATGTTTTGAGAGATAGGAAACACCACACACATATGTTAGCCTAGACTACTCTTGATGTTTATGGTATCAGTTTTCTAAAATATTTAATAATTTAGTCATTTACACCCATGAAACCTATCATGAGTAAACATTAATTACATACCATATATCTCTCATTAACTATATGGATCGGGGATCGCTTATGTGCATAAATGTTTAAGGCTACCCGACAATTATATCTTAAAACCATCAGAAGAAGCCCACAATTTGAACACTGCATGAGTTCCTTATTGTGGTTAGAAAATAAAGAAACATTTAAAACATATGTTTAGGCTAATCCATAAAAAAAAAATTAATGGTTTGCTTATATCAATATTGCATTTGATAATAATGGTAACTAAACCCCTAACTTGAAGTAGAGACCTATCTTTTGACTCATTAACATGATTAATTTGTATTTCAAATAAAATAAATGATAAAATAATTGATAATTAATCCATAACCATATTAAAAATTTATTTCCAATTCTAATATGTTTGGAGATCCATATGAGATCATTTTCGGATTTGAAATTGCATTCTAGTATTTTTAATCACACTATCAATAGCAAAAATTACATAACTTTATAACTAGAAGTGAACATGGGTTGAGACTCATCCAAAATAGTCATTTTATTATTTAGAAGAAATATTTAAAATTTTAGGCTCATCATAATTTGTATGTAAAAATTATTATGGAAACCAAGTTGTTATTTATAGCAGGGGCATAACTCTAAGTAGTTTTTTTTTTTGGTTTAGTTTAGTTTTTTTTTTTTTTTTTTTTTTTTAATAAATTTATATATATATTTTATTTATACTTTTAAATTTTTCATGTATATTCCAATATCAATTTGAAGTTTATTTAAATATTTTTATCAAAATATTATATTTATTCAAGGATAATTAATAAATATTATATTTTGAAAAAAATGAGTATGGTGCCTTCTGATATTTTTTGTTTTGTTAGTCTGTAGGATTCATCATCTTGTATTATAGCAAGTTTAAATGTTTGAGGTGATATATTTTTGAATTCATATTTAGTTTTTAAATTATATTTTGGGATATTATTATGGGATTGAATAACATGTGTAAATATTGGAAGAGGATGATGATGAATTGTACAAATGAGCATGACTATGTAAAAACTCTAGACACAAGTAGAAGAATTTACTATAATTATCATAAATGTCACAAATCAAAGACAAAGGCAAGAGGGAGAGAAAATAGAGGAAAAAATAGAGTGTAATAATTTTATAAAAATGATGAATAACATGGAAAACCATAACCAATAAAAGAGAGGATGGTTTGGGATTTAGAAAGAAAAAATGATAGAATTAAGGTTAAAGTTTCAGAGTGTGGACGTAGTTTAAAACTATAAGATTTGATAGACTGGTTGAATAGCAGATTAAAAAAAATTTGAATGGAAAATTATTAGATAATAAAATAAAGGCAAATTACCATACACAAAATTTAATGGTCATACAACTATTTGGTGGGAACACTTGCGAAAAGAAAGATAAACAAAGGGTAAAGAAAATACAAAAATTAGAAAGAGATGGAGAAGAAGCTTAGGGATAAATTTGTTCCTTTATATTTTGCATAGAACTTAGATATAAGATTATAATATTTAAGGAAAAAGGATCATATCATATAATAATATAAAGATGATTTATACAAGCTTTCCATACAAGTGGAACATGAAGAAACAAAAGAACATATGGCCACTAGTTATGTAAATGGTGTGAAATTTTCTATTCAAGATCAAGTGAACATGCATATAATGATTTTCATGGTGGAGGATTATTAAATAACATTTAAGGCATACTTAAAAATAAAAATTATTTAATAAGATCACCTAGGAAAAAAATAGGATAATAACCTTCAGTAAGGGGGCAAGGCAGGTTTTAATTACACTAGAGGATGATCATCTGATGGTATAGAAAGACAAAAAAACAATATACAAGGGTTTAAATATCAAAAAAGAGGAACATGATTTTAGAGAGGTAGAGGATATGTAATTGTATATAATGGAATGTTTCATAGAGACCTTATGTTTGTTATAGATATGTATTAGAATGACAAAGAGTGTTTGAGTGTCTATACTAGCATGAACAAGAAAGAAGGAAAGAGGATTCCTTGAGTAATTTAGGTGGAATCATAGGTAAAGAATAAAATATAGAAGTTACAAAAATAAATATATGATAAATTATAATGAGGAAGAGAATAATGATATCTCTAAGGAAAAAAACATGTAAAGAATAAATAAGGTGGTGATTCATGGATGTGTACAGATATTTGATGAATAAAGTGCACCTCAGGGGGAAAGATATGATAATTAATTATAGATGGTGGTATTTGTAAAAATATAGTTTCTAAATAAATGGTAGATAAAATAGGTTTGAAATGTGAAAATCATTTGTATCCTTATTGGATATAACAATTTAAGAAAGGGAATGAAGCTACAATAGATAAAAGGTATTTAATCAAATTTTATGTAGTAAAACCTTATAGATATGATATATGGAATGATGTTATTTAATTAGATGCATGCCATATATGATTACGAAGTCCATGAAAATATGATAGATTAGAAAATCATGATGGATAAAATAATACATATACTTTTGGGAAAGGTGATACAAAGGTATTTTTAATACCTCTTAATGATAATGACAGTCTTTTCCATGAAATAATTTATCAAAGATATGAATATGAAAAGGTGTTGTTTAGATTATATTAAACCCACCTTTGATAGATGGTGTGGTTTCTATCCTTGAGCCCAATGGGAGGTCTAAGTTTCCCTTAGATTTTAAAAGATAAAACAAAACCAACTCACCAAGAAAGCAGTTATAGAGCCCAAAAGAGTCCAAAAAGAGAAAAAAATGAACATAGGGTATTGAGAGGAACCCAATGCAAAATAAGAAACAATACCATAAGATAATGGTGTAGGAGCCAGCTTGAATAGAGAAAGTAGAGACCTATGACTCTGAAGTCAAAACCAAAAATCTAATTTTGATTGGATCCATAACTAGTAGATAAAAAGCAAATATCGCATTTGATTGGTATGATAACTAGTTATTTTTAACTAGACCAAAAACTAACCTAGAGAAAAAGAGCCAGAGGTCCAAGCCCCATAATTAGAGAAGACAACAACCACTTTTTACTAGTGTGATACCAAATTAGTTTTATCTAGACCAAAAAACAACCTAAGCTAATCAAGTAAGATTTTTGGGTCTCAAAATCAACCTTTAAAATCTTGAGGGGAATAATGTCCTGATTTTGACTTGATAAAGAACATCCTAGACAAAAATGGAGGTATAGATATCCATTCTTAGATGTAGAGAAAGAAACCATGTGGGGTTCCCAAGAGGACCTAAAACCAAAAAAGTATTCATCAGTTTTAGATGGGTCAACAAGCATCCTTAAGTAAAGGAACATGAGACCTAAGTCTCTAAAATAACCAGTCTAATCCCCTAAGGGACCTAATATACAAGAATTTTTATAAGATCTTATTTTGGCTAGATCAAAAATCAACTTAATATAATGAAACAAGAGGTTCAAGTCTCAAAAAGACTAATAAGATCATAGAATGCCAATAGAATGATTCTAGATCAGGAGCTAGTGTACACACAACTAGAGGTTTAGGTTTCCATAAATAATAAATAGAGATAAAACTTTTATGGGTCCCCTATAAGATCTAGTTTGATTAGAGCACTATGAAAAGTAAATCAAGAAAACCCTACTATCCATTAGGGCTTACAACAAGGCCTAAAATAAAATAAATACCAAATTTACCTTGGATTGGACCCAATACGAGCATAGAGGGAGGCCCAAGTCTTTAATAAAATAAATATCTCTCTCATGAGGGATTAAATAGGGAATTATAGGTACAGATCAAACCATAGGGGTTTGAAATAAGCCCAAAAATCCATCTCTAGATAATGCTTCTAAAAAAAAATCATTTGCAACCAACAAGAGAATGGCTACAAAATATCAAAAATGAGACTAGGATCCCAAAAACATTAAATAAACTAGAAAATCTAGAGAACTACACAAAAGCCCCCAAAATTAAAATGGAAAAAGACTTACTAAAATGGTTCTATCTCTATAATTTACTCAGATCCAAATGTTGCATTTTCCATTTTAGAACCATTGCATATCCATCCCTTGGGGTTATTTGAATCATTTCAAAAACTTACTAGAAGGGCTCAAATCCTAACATGTAATCATGAGGGGAAAACCCCTTCTCCATTTCCTATAGATTAAGATCTTTTACA
Source organism: Torreya grandis (assembly GCA_037957365.1). Lineage (NCBI taxonomy): Eukaryota > Viridiplantae > Streptophyta > Pinopsida > Cupressales > Taxaceae > Torreya > Torreya grandis. Next base: position 2,712,567 of record JARHVA010001205.1, read on the forward strand.
ATAGTTCTTAACTCAAGAAAGAGCCTCATCCTAATTGCATTCAGGGATAATCTCTTTCCAAAAACTTGACCAAAGGTTGGGTCACCATTATTCTCCTCCTAAACATGGGAAATTAAAAATTAGACACAACAATTATAGTATCATCAAGAGCTTTTAGTTGAAGCTTAAACCCAAGATAAGTTTTTTGTATATCAAGCATAAAATCTAATACAACAGACCATGATAGATCACCACACCATTCTCCTCCAAAATAAAAAGTTCTATCTTGACAAAGAAGGTTTGATGAAGATATAATTTTCTTGAACTTTATTCCCTTGAGTCACATCTTTAATAAGGATAGATTCCAAAATAGCCCATACCATGTGTCATTTAGGACCATCTCATGTAAATGAATAATTTGATACTAAATAAATCAATCCAAATTCATAAAATTTTTTATCAAAGAGCATCCTTTTAGTTAATATATCCAAGTTAATGTTTAACTTAGGGTCTCCTAGACCCACACCAACATGTAGGGCTAGAAATGAGGGAAAAAACTTATGATCTAGAGGGAAATATTCACATCTCATCACTCTCTATCTCCCAAACCTTAAGGAATGATTGATCTATGTAATTAGTAGAGGACCGCAACACATGAGGTATTTAATTCACTCTCACCATATGAGTCATTAGCTTTAGTCTTCACCATCTCTTTCCTCACCAAAGACTTATTGCCCACCTACAATTTTAAAATTCTTACCATTTACCCTTATTCTCCTTTGCTCCATTATTATGTATAACATTTTGGTAATATATGATAAGGTGTTGTTAAGAATTAATAATAAATAAATAAAACACATAATTAGTGAAAATACTATCAAGAGAAAAAAAATTCAAATAATTTGAAAATTTTATACCTGACAAGTTACGAGATAGTTTACCACTAAAGAGAAAAATTCAACTTGATATTATTTAGGTTATAGGATTACGTACACTAAATCAATAATATTATAATATGAGTTTAACATAACATTCATAATTCAATAGAATTGAGTTAATAAATTGGTGAGAATATATGTATAAGGGAGAGTATGACTTTATGTGCAACACCAACATTGCTAACTCTGAATAAAGATGGGACATGGATGATGTGTGTGGATAGTAGAGAAATTAATAAAATAAATTTCAAATATAGTTTTCACATGCCTCATTTAGATGATATGAAATATTGCTATAAAGATTGGATACTATCATATTTGTAGTCGTGAAGGAGATCAACAAAAAACTTCATTGAATAATAAGATTGGATTATATGAGTGGATGGTGATAGCATTAATATTATCTAATGCACCCATCACATTTTATGTTGGTGATGAGAACAGTGGTGTAAGATTACATTGGTAAGTTTCTAGTGTTTTTTTAATGATATTTTCATATTCAGTAAGAGTATATAATAATAATTAATGCATTTCATCTTAATATTAGAATTCTTAAGGATACATTTTATGGAAATTTAAAGACTCTAAAGTTTATGCAAAATAGTCTTATTTTTTTAGGGTTTTTAGTTTTAGTAGATGGTTTAAAAATGGCTAAAAAAAGGTAAAGGTAATTATTGAGTAGCATATTCCGAACAACATCACAATGGTAAGAAATTCCAATGGTTTAGCAACTTTTTAAAGAAGGTTCATTAAGAATTTTAGTATTATTGTTGTACCAATAACATATTTCATGTGTAGAAAAGAATTTATGTGTATAAATTAAAAAACCAAAAGATTTGAATTATTGAATAAGAATATTAAATAAAACATATTTTAACAAAGTGTTTGAGGAGGATTGTTATGCTTCACATATGGGAAGTAGTGTTGTGTTGAGTCAAAGAGGAATGTCAATAGCATATTTCAGTGAGAAAGTCAATAGGTAAGAAAAATCACACTACATATGATGTTGAATTTTATTCTATTAAACAAACATTAATACATTGGAAGAATTACCTAGTGCCTATGGATTTTATCATAGTTACAAATCATGAGGCTTTGAAGTATGTGAACTCTCAAAATAAGTTAAAAAATATGCATGAAAAGTGAGTATCTTTTTTTTATGGATATAATTTTATTTCAAATACTATGTTACAAAATTAGAATTAGGTAATTGATTCTCTTAGTGGGAGAGTGGCATTATTATCTAATATGGTGACTTAAGTAGCTATAATTAGCATTGTTAAGGAATTATATTTTAGAAAGATATTTGAGCAATACAAGGTTCCATTAATAGGAAAGACAAATATTTTTTATGATGAATAACTAATATATGATGGTTATTTATTCAATGGAAAATAATTATGTATTCTAATTGGTCTCTAAGAGATAAAATTATAAGAGAATTACACAGTGGTGGTTTGGGTCGACACTTTTGTAAGGCTAAGACAATATATTTTGTGGAGGAGAATTATTTTTTTCCAAATATTAAGAGATAAATGTTAAGGTATTTTTGTAGAGGTAGGATATTCTAGGTGGCCAAAGGGCATTAACATAATACATTGTTGTAAATGTTAATACATGTTTCAAGAGGACCATAGATAGATTTGAGTAAAGACTCTGTGTTAGGGTCTCCAAACACATAGAGAGGTAATGATTCAATTTTTGCTATTGTGGATATATTTTTTAGAATGTTTCATTTTATTTCATGTAAGAAAACCAATTATGTCACTAGAATAGAAGAACTATTTTTAAGGATATTTTGAGATTGCATGGAGTTCCAAAAATCATTATATCAAATAAGGACAATAAATTTATATATAATTTTTGGAGGACTCTATTAGAAAAAAAGGAAACTAAAATATAATTTATTAGTGCAGACAACCCAAAAACATATGGACAAATAGGATTGGTAAACATTATCTATGAAAAGATGTTGAGATGCATAGTTGGAGAGAAGCTTAAGTGATGGGACTTGGCTTTACAACTAGGTAATTGTGCCTATAGTTCAATGAATATATAAATATGGAATTCACTATTTTTTTATTTTTTATTTTATTTTTATTTTTTTTTGTGTGGTAGTAATCTTATGGGTATTTTATATTTCGTATAGTTACCAATTTTATAAATAGTTAGTGATGTTGCAGAAGAATTTTTAGAGCACATACAATAGTTGTAAGAAGAAGTAAGAAAATCTACATGAGAATAATTAAAATTATAAAGAATAATTGTATGTAAAAATAAGGTTAAATGTATTTTAAGAAGGAAATTTGGTGATGATTTATTTTATAAAATATTTTTTAACCAAAGGAATATACAAGTGGAAATATAATAAAATTGGTTCATGCAAAATTGTGAAGAAAATCAATGATGATTCTTATGAGTTGAGTTTATCATATAATTTTTGCACCTTTCTAGTGTGTGTGTGTGTGTGTGTGTGTGTGTGTGTGTTTATATATATATATATATATATATATATATATATATATAAAGGAGAATAATATGAATAAGTGGAGTGAAATCAATAGGTTCCAATGAAGGAGAAATAAAATATAGTGAAGGTTCTAAATATGAAGACAATAAAGACAAGATAAGAAAATTATAAAGGTATTTGGTATAGTGGGAAGAATTAAAAATTAAATAAAACACTTGGATTTTATAAGGAGATGTGAAAAATATTGGAAATAATAAATGCCAATAACATACTTAGGGAAAATCGTAGGAGTCAGGTTATTTTCAAGTAGAGGAGAATGATGCAGAGACGTATCTTCTAGAGGCAGTAAATTTTGACTTGTTGACATGATTGAACTCTCATTCAAGTAAATAAAATATAAAGGAGAGAATAAACAACCCATGGAATTTTTATAGTTAGATACAATTTCAATATGTTAAGAGATCCATATGAGATCATATAAGGGTCTAAGATTGCATTGTTTTATTTCAGGTAATTTTAAAAATAATATAAAATAGATAACTTTGTAACTAGATGTGAACTTGAGTTGAAACTGATCCAATATCATGACTTCAGTAATTATATTACATTTTCAAAATGTTAGGCCCATCTAAATTTGCATGAATATTTTGTTATGAAAAGTAGGTTGTTATTTATAGCATGGGAAATTAACTCTAGGTGTTTTTATTTTTTTTAGATTTATGAATTTTGCATGTTAGATCCAGTTTTGAGTAGAGTTTTATTTAAATATTTTTATGTATTTTTTTATTCAGTCAAGGAGACTAAATAATTGTTAATGTTTCACAAAATTCTGAGTATAGTGCATATTGAATTTTCTTTGCTTTGCTAATGTTTGGGATTCATCATAATTGATGGTAATAGTTTACTTCCATGAATAAAATAATACCCATTAATTTCACATTGGTTAATATAAATAATTTCACAACCAAAATTTTAAGATAAGACTATAAATAGTACCTATCATCCATGGATAATATCTGTCAAATTCATGAATCTTTTATAATATATCAATAAAATTCATAGCCTGAAATTATAGATGAATTTGACATAAAAGACATAGATAAATAATTTATATCTAAAAATTGTTGGAAAGAGTTAACCACATTTTTTAACAGACATGATCCATTCATTAACAACACAAAATTTGAATGTAATTTTTTTAATTTACTATATTTTATATGATAGGAAGTGAAATAAAATATTAAAATGTGTAATATGTTCAAGACTATTGAATGATCATAAACTATTTTTAAAAATTTGAAATAATAACAAAGAATGATATATTTCAAATAATTATTGAATATCATTTATGAATTTCCATATTAACCATGCATGTTGATTAAAAACTAGTTGATAGCTAGTTGTTTTGGAATATGTAAAATAATTTAGAGATAATTTTTAAACAAAAAAATAAATATTTGTATAAATAATTAGTAGTGTATAATCATTGATATAACTATCAATGCATAAAATATTGGAATTTATCATGCAAAGTCTTAAATGATGACATAATAAGCTTAACCTATTATGTCCTCCAGTGACTTTGATAATCACCTTTACTTGTTAAGTTATTGAAAAACATTAAATGGAACTAAAATATAACTTAATATACTGTAATAACTACTAGAGCTCAAATCATTGATCGGATTCTTATATTACTAGAATCTCTATCCATTATATTTTTATGACCTTCAATGACTCTGTTTATTTGTAATGAAAAAATAAATAAATACAAACCTAGTAAATCATTTTTTTTACAATTTAGTAGTTTGTTTAAATTTCTTTTCATTTTAATGATCTATTACATACTATTACAAAACTTCCAAGAGACATAAAATAAACTTAGCTATCGAGACTACGTCAAATATTTTTTGATGCAAGTAAATTGTAAAATGAAAACATTAAAGATTATATATATATATATATATATATATATATATATATATATATATATATATATATATATATATATATATATATATATATATATATATATATATATAATTAAAAGACTTTTTACTTCTTATATTGAAGATATAAACTTTTATAACCATTCCAATTTAAACCTTGGATCTAAAAGGAGGTTGATAATGACATTTGAAAACAATGTGTCAAAAGTGACTTAATATTCTTAAACATATTTCATAAATTTATTTTCTAGCTGAAATCATGTAGCCTACTTAACTTTAGAGGTGAAATGGAACAAAATTACATACAATTTTTACCAATTATAATCATACAAATAAGAAACCTAAAACAAACGTAAATACCAAATACACCCAATAGATACCTACCCATAGCTTTTGAAATACAGATTCACAAACTTCATGTGGAAAAACTAATACTTATTTTCCTAGGGAAACCATGTAGGTCATTTTATCATCATAAATTAAAAATAATTATTGAAACTAAATAAATAAAATATTTGGTGTGATTTTATAGCAAAAAAATAAAATAGTGTAATTGCCTAAAAATCACACAATATAGCAAATATTTATATCTACTTACATAAAGATAAAAATGTTTTTCAAATAAATGAAAAAGAATCATTCTCTTTTTAAGTGTCAAGACACAAGTGTCCATCCAATATTATTGTGTCGTACTTGATCTTGAATAATTAGTCCAAGACTTGAAAGTGGCATTCAGTTCACAACTATAACGGTCATTCCAATGAGTAATGATGCGCTAGGAAAACCTTATTTAAAATTTTTGAGGTAACATGTAACATCATCAAAAAATAATATAAAGTCAAATAATGATGTAATCTAAGAATAATTACATGTTGTGTACCCCAAACGTATCTATTGACCCAAAAAAAATAATGGAAGTGGAAAGATTGTTCCATTCTCAAAATTAGATCATTTCCCAACCAATACACTTCATTATTGACAACAAAAGCTAGAATAACATGATTTACCTAGACATAATTCATGGATTAAACTTAAAATTAATGCCTCACCCACAACCATACTTAATTAGATGGTTTAATGTGGGATTTAAAAAAGGGATTCCTCAACAGTGTCATGTGGTGTATAACATCAAGCCTTTTTAAGATATTATACTTTATAGTATCACTCCATTAGAGGTATGTGATATTATACCTAGTCAACTATATATAATCAACATGTAGTATATTAATAAAATATGAGAAATGTTGGAATATATATTAGTGATATAATATATCACATGCCATAAGTAGTTCCAAAGATATCACTCATTAGTCATAAATAATGTAAGAAAATAGTCACATCCAGTAAAAAAAATTGATTTTGATGGTAAGACCTTAATGTGAAAAAATATTTGCATCTCCTACAATCATCGAAATTCCTCCAAAATCAATGTGGAAAGAATCATTATATCTCAAGTTCAAATAATACAACAATGTGTCCCAACTACCAAAATAAGTGCCTACATAGTGTACAGTAAATAATACTATGAATTTGAATCTATATCTGCGTAATGATTATTTATACTAAAAATAAATTTTAGAGAATAATAAATCAAGTGGAATGTCTATGAAGTCATGGAAAATGACATATCAGGCCCAACTCATCATCTTGTGATGACCCAATTGTTCTTTCACCAAATAAGGATTGTACATGGAGGCTCTACATTGATTATCAGACACTCAATAAGACCACAATGAAAAATCAATATCACCTTCCATGGATTGATAATATTTTAGACCAACTCTATATTTAAAAATGAACCACTATGATTAATTTGAAGTCTACATATCATCATTTTCTTATTGATTGTACATGCGTATGGAAGACAACCTTAAAGTCCAAAGAAATAACTTAGAGATGATCTCCAAAATGCTAGAGAAGAATTGGGATGTAAGGGAGTGGATACCACTTAAAATGCTCTAATTATGAACACAACTAATATTGATACTTATAAAAACATCCTCAACCTTCAAAATAGTCAAGGTATCCATTTTCCAAAGATATAAAATCCAAAAATTATTTATTATCCTTTGACTCTTATTGCCTATTAAATAAAGGAGATATATTTAGAGGAATAAATAATTTATGAAATATATCAAGTATAAAAGGATGTTTTTTAAGTATAAGATTTGAGAAATAATTTTTAAAGATTATATAAATTTTTAATTTCTTACACATGGTTGCAGGGAGATCAGATAAATGAATCCTTCATTATAAATGTATCTAACTCAAGACAAATAGAAATTTATTTATCAAGATTAATAAAGTGCCTAATAGGTTTAATTTTAAATTAAAATACATGTGGTATTAATATTTAGAGTTTTAATGCCAACTAAAAAATTGGTGGTAAGGTTTTGACCCAAGACAAGACTTTTTGACTTTCAAAATTTGTCAAATTTTGAGATTATGAAAAGAAAATTTCAGAGTATGGAAAACAATGGTGTTTGGTAATGTATTAAATTAAATTATTTTTCAAAATATGAATTATAATTGTTTAATTCCATGAACTAGTCATCTTTTATGACAACTCAACAACTATAAGAATAAGAGGAGTTATTAGGAAAACTTCTTGAAATGTACTAATAAGAAATTTTATAGAAGTATAAATTTATGGAGGCATGGATAAAAGAGGTAAATATAAATAAAAAACTAATACATAAATCAACTATATAAATGAAGTAATAGAATATATTTTCAAGATGATAAATGACGATGGATTGATTGAAAGAAGGATAAATTAGATGCTGAGTGGGTTCCACCACATCTTGGGATTATCAAACTCAATTTTGATGAGGTATCTTAAGGAAATATTTTAGTGGATAGTGATAGATGCCTACTTCATTATGCTCAATAAAACCTTACATGGAGGGATTATTTTTTCCTCAACAAACTTACTAGCAATGAATTGGAGGCCATTGCACTAAAGGAATAGGTACAAAATTGTCTAAGGATAAAATGTTTCTGTGAATCCTTGTGAGGAAGATTATATAATCATTATAAATGCATTTACTAAAATTTTAAAACTAAATTATAAGATAAATAATATCCTATGTGGATCTTCACCATGGCATGTCTCTTCCCTCATATTTAAACATTATTTTTAGGAGGCCAATTAGGAGGCATATCTGTTAGATAGTGATATAATTGGGAAGATTAATTTTTCATTAATATTCAATATCAAATTAGAACAATGATTGATTTTATGAAAAATTTTACAATCTAGAGTCAAGTCTTAGAGATGTTGAGGTCAATCTAACCTCATTTCTAAAAAAAAGGGACCCTTGTATCAAATTAAACAAATTTTTTAATTGAATATTATAATCTACTTATTCATAGTATTATTATCATGATTGTAAATTGTTTTTATTTTAATATCATCCACACCATGGTCTAGCTAACTTATTTGTTCATTGTTCTATTTTAATCTTATGTAAAGTGCTAACATTGGAAATTTGAGTTTCAGGCTACAGGTTTAATGGATCCCATTTGGTAATAAACATACTTAGCATTTTATGTTTCAATGTTACATTGATCTTTTATTAAACCTTGGTCTATAATTGATTTATTAAATTCATGTTTTTAAAACCCTAGACTAATACTTTACCTAGACCTTTTGATTCAAATTTAAATTTGGTGAGAGTCTTTTATTTAAATTTAACTGGGAACAAATTTATAATACCATGGTCTTTGTTTAATTTTTATCTTAAGGCTTGGTCATGTTTTATAACACAACTAAACCTTAGGCTAAAGATCATATGTAGGGCAACTTTTGTTACTTATCCTAATGCCTTATCCCAAATTTTCATCATCTTTATTTATACAATGAAACTCTAGGTTAAAACCTTATGCTAAGTCATTTTCATAGGATCCCTTTTGTTATATGTTTATCACCTTGGTCCAAAAACTTTGTGCTTGGGTCCTTTTATTATTATTAGGGTCATTTTCATATATTATAAACTTAACTTAAAAACCTTAGACTAAAATATTCGTATTTATTAATATGAAAAAAATCATGGTCCAAATTCTTTATGTTGAGTTCCTTTTAAATTCATGGGGTCAAGTATAATTTGCTTAGAAATTAGCTTAATTTTTTTATCCTAATTCTTAAACTTTAACTTTCATTCTTCTATGTATGGATCAATCACGTTCAACTACTTGAATCCCAATGTATGACATGCATTTAATCAAAGGACCAAGATCAAATAGAGCAAGATCAATCTTTGAAATGCTAAACCATAGATCCCATTTAAACATCAAGTGCCTTAAAATCGATCAATGGTGCATGTTCTAGAATACAATTTCAAATAAATAAGTGTATCAAGTCAAATATTTTCAATTAAAACTCTAAGTTAATACAAAACTACCATGTGACATAACTGTGGAGCCCAATACAAAGAGCCTAGAATTACCCAATATGTAATAACAATATGTATCAGGAAAAAAGAAGTGTTATTGATATTCATTCCAAACATCATGACAAAGTTCATATTTCATCTAGGCATGCATGGATATATTAGAAAATGTTGGGTAATTACATATTGTTATCTGGAAACTTATTTAAAATATGATGCATCAAACTAATATTTGGATATTACAATGATTAAGTTCAAAAGTTAAGCAAATTTTGCACAAATACATGTAAAACATGACTATATTTAACTAAATAAGCTAAAAGATACATACATAATGATGAATTAAAGGGAAATTTACATCTACAATCTTTAATAAACTCAAATTTGTAAATAACTAATCAATATTTATACAAAATTTCAATTACTAATCTTTAACGTGGGGAATAGACAAAGTATGAACTACCTTTGCATGAATGTCCATGGATATTCAAAGAATATATATATATATATATATATATATATATATCTAGCTAAAGGAATCCCAAATATTAGTTTGAAACCATGAATATCACCAACATTTACATGATTGTGCTAAATAAAACATAAATATACAAAGATTAAAGTGATCTTTAAATAGAATTCACAAAAACTAGCAAAGATACTACAAATCTAAAAAGAATAAATAGCTTAATTATTAGTCTAAACCAGAATCTCTAAATTATAACATATTTCTATGTTTCCCTAGTAGATCGACCAATTGAAGTTCCTCCTGTTGATGCCTAATTGTTTACCACAGGTGCCTAGAGTGTTTAAGAAACACTTCTCATTTTAGAATTCTGAGAATTTAGCATATGAGTTATAGGTTTTGATAATAATGTTATCTATTGGTAAAATAGAGGAAAATAAAGTGGACTATTTCACAATATTTATATTAGTTTCGTGGTTGCAATCCATCCTGGCTAAATACTAAATCTATGCAAAGTCTAAAGCATCCATGCTATGAATAGTGAATATGATTATCACAACATGCAACTCATGCATTGAACTCTCTGAATTCTAAAATTATAAGTGTTTATTAAGCACTCTAGGAACTTATGGTACACATTTAGGCATCAACAAGAAGTTCTTTACTAGTGATAGAAGGAGGGACTTTAGCTATATCTTTAGGGGTTTGAAGACATTTTGCTAATTTTAGTGTGTTTTGATTAAAGATTGATGTATTATTTGCATATTTGTGCTTCTTCAAGCATAATTTTGTAAAGATCATCGATATTTAGATTTTTAGGCCAATCTTTGGGATTCCTTTAGCTAAAGATCAATATTCTTTGAAGATGCATGTGTATTCATGTAAAGGTAGTTCATGCTTTGTGTATTCCCCATGTTTAATGTTAGTAATAGCAATTTAGTACAAAGATTGATTGATTCATTGTAAATTTGAGTTTATTCAAGTTTAGAGATGTAAATTTTCCTTTAATTCATCATTCTATATGTATCATTGAGATTTTTTATTAAAAGATAGTTGTGTTTTACATGTATTTATGCAAAATTGATTTAATGTGCAAAATTAAACATTATACTTTGAAAACATTAGTTTGATGAATTGTATTTTAAATAGGTTTCAAGAACACAAATTCTAATTACTTAAGGCATGGCTTGGGTGAGCAAATTTCCCAAAGTCTCAAACACTTCACCGATTCAAGGTAATCATGTGATCAATGTATGGATTGGTTAAGTGGTTCTTCAATCAATTTGCCAGATATAGTACATGATCTTACTCAAAATCATGAAAGGTATTTGCCTTATTTTAGTCTTATAGGTGTTGTTAGTATTGAGGAGCAATTAGATTATTTAATGCTACCTTAAGATTGTGAAATGTTGTTCATGAAGATGTTTCCTTCAGATTGTTTCTTTTTACTCTTAGAGATGAGGCATATGATTGGCTTGTTAACCTTTCTTAGGATTCGATTGTCAGTTGCAATTATTTTGATACTTATTTTTTTGATTAATTCTGAAAGACCATCAGTCCATATGTCCTTTATTAATAATTCCTTGTTGTGAAGGAGGATTCAAATGAAACTAATATAAATTTTAGTTCTAAATTGTAAAAAATGCTTAATAAAACTATAACTCCTTATAGACCTATCAAGACTTTTGTTCTAGAGATTTATAAGGATGCTTTAGATCCATTGACTTCTATGTTTTTGAAAAGATTTGTTAGATTCACTGATACATTAGCTTTAACCTAGGCTCTATCCATGGTAATCAATGACCAACTACAACCCCAGGGTCAAATTGCATATACTATTCCAAACACCAATCTTAATTTACCTATGCTTAATTTTGTTTCTAATATAAATAAAAATAGACCTACACCTAGGCTTCAAAACAAAAATCATGAGTCATTTGAGAGCATGCATGAAATGAAACTTTATGATATAGATTTGGTTGATAAGTGCCATATGCATATCAATATGGAAGAGACAACTCTAAAATTATGACTAATCAAGGTAATGCTGCAGGGACATCTAGCTTTGTACATTATTTTAATTCTCCATTATAAGAGAAAATTAAACCTAAAGATGGTGTATAATAAGTAACAACTCTTCAAGATGAGTAATCCCAAGAACAAGATCATATACAAATAAACTTCTCTTCAAAAGATAGCTGTGAGGATACTTCATACAATGACATTGATGAAATTGAAGATACTATTGAATAATATGACCATGAGCAATAATTATATCAGGATTTATTGAAATAATTTGTATATGAGATGACCCATATTCCTAAAGATGTAAAAGAGATTTCAATTAAATACCAATAAGACATCCTCACTAGAATAACTAAAAATGAAGAAGAGTTGATAGAAATGGATATATATCAAGTACAAGATACCCTTTCTTTAGAAGGTAGCCAGAAAGATAACCCACAAAGATTTATTTTTGAAATGGAAAATACTCTTGAAGAAGATATTCACTGGAAGAAGATATTCATTGGAAGAAGTCATACAATGATTTCTTAAATGGGATTAAAGAGCTAAAAATGATATATGATGGGATATAACAACACATGGATACTTCATCTAAGGATTTCACCAATGAACTGGTGTTCCTAAATAATGATATTATTTGGAGGTCCTAAGCCAAGATAAGTTGGAGCCTAAATGGATGAAATAATTATCTCTCTTCATTGAGGATGAAGATGAAGTAGGTGAAATAGATCAGGAATTGTCATATGACTTCATCAAAAGGTCAAGAGTATGGGACCAACATGTTTCTGATGATGAGATTCTAGATAAACTCCATTCATTTGATCAAGATGAAAAAGCCTTTGGGGATGAATTGGAATATGTTTGTGCAAAGAGTGGTAGTCCATGTCTACCTTATAAAGAACCTAATGAAGATATCAGTATAAGGGTACTAATCGAGCTGCCATCATTGAATGAAGATGATATAAGCTAGTATCTATCTATGGATGAATTAAATTTAAAACTCATGCTAAAAAGCAAAAAAAATTGGAAAGAAGATAATTAGGTATTAAATTCAAATCTCTAATCCATGCATTTGAGAATTCTGATAGAAGACCAAGCTACATCACCTAGAAGGCAAAAGCATACAAGTTGTCCTATGTAAAATAAGAGGCCATTAAATGGAAGCAATTATGTTTCAAGGTTTTTTAGTAGAGTAAATAACTTTCCTTTTGGTCTAGGAGGTAAGTACTTTATGGAGTTAGTGTAGGTCTTTAGGTTAGTTTTTTTTCTTTTTTTTCATTCCCATCCCTGGTATGTAAATAATGTCTATATATATTTTTTTTATTTTTATGCTTTGTTCCTTACTTATAATAATTCATTTCAGATCGCCTTCAGCTTAAAGATCACCCAACTATTAAAGAGCTTCATGTTCAAAAATAAAGGTATGACTTTTCAATATTGGTTGATCATGGATTGTTGAAATATGAGCTTGATGTTGTAGTTTAGAGAATATAAAAAATACTAATTGATAGGTTAATTATTCTTTTAGATTTTAAACCTTGTTCTAATCTAAGTTTGGATTTAATAAGGATTGCACATGTAATATGCAAACTTAAACTTTTGAACCAGAGTCATTCTTGCACTTGAAAAACATTAATTCCTTAGGACAAAGTTTACATCCGAGGATGATTGTCCAAAAATTAAATATTTGACCAAATCCCTAAACCTAGATAATTTATTTTATAACCTTTTCTTTGAAATCCAAAATAATCTAAGAATACAAAAATAAGATCTTTATTGCAAAAATCAAAAGTTTTCTAGGCAGAAGTGATTTTGGTAGTCTCCATCAGGGTTATAGATGTCTGATTGGCAGTATATCAAGGCCTTAAGTGGATCTAAAGGAATCTATGTCAGGGATATGGATGTTTGGTTGGTATCAGAGCAATGTCCAAGCCTTCCTTGAGCTAAAGCATGGTTATTAATGAATATTACAACATGCTAAAAGTCAATGTTGTTGATTAAGGTCATGAACCTAGAAGTTATTCTCTAAATCCTTTGGCAATAGATGAGTGGAGTCAGAGCACACATACAACATGACTGAGTTTTGAAGTTTGATCTTAATTATGCATATGCAATATTTGTTCTAACCATGAATTAATCTTAATAATGGTGCCTAATCAATTGGAATGAGTAGGTTAATTATTAGTCTAAACTAAAATATCTATATTATTAAATGTTTATATGTTTCTCCTAGAAGTCACCATTTGAAAAGTCAACATAACCCCATTTATAAAAAATAGGGACCTTTGTGTCAAATTTTACAAATTTGTTTCTTTAAGATTAAAATACGCTTTGTCAAAGTATCATTAGCATGATTACATAAAAAATTTATTTGAAGATCATCCATACCATGATCTGGCTAACTTATTTGTTCATGGTTCTTCTTTATTCTTATCTAAATTGATAACATTAGATATTTGAGTTTCAAACTATAGGTTTAATGGAGCCCATTTGAGAATAGACATACTTAGGGTTTTATGCTTCAATGTTAAATTTGTCTTTTATTAAACCTTGGTCTATAATTGATCAATTAAATTCATGTTTTTAAAACCATAAACTAATGTTTTATGTATCCTTTTGATTCAAACATAAATTTGGGGGGATCTTATTATTTAAGTTTAAGTGGTAAATAATTAATAATACCATGGTCTTAGTTTAATTTTTATCCTAAGGCTTGGTCATGTTTTTCAGCACAACCAAATCTTAGGCTAAAAATCTAATGCAGGGTCACTTTTATTACTTAGCCTTAGGTCTTATCCCAAAGTTCCATCATATTTATATATACACTGAAACCCTAGTTTAAAACCTTATACTAAGCCATTTTCACAAGATCCCTTTTGTTCTATGTTTATTACCTTGGTCAAAAATCTTCATGCCTAGGTCTTGTTATTATTCTTAGGGTCCTTTTTATATGTTGCAAATGTACCTTAAAAACCCTAGACTAAAATATTTGTATTTAATATGAATAAGACCATGGTTCAAATTCTTTACTCTGAGTCCCTTTTAAATCAATGGTGTCCCATATATTTTATTTATAACTTAGCTTAATGATTTTATCGTAAGTCTCTAAATCTTAACATTCATTCTTGTATGCAGGGACCAATCACATTCAACTAATCAGATATCAATCTATGGGCTACATTTAAGTGGAGGACCAAGATCGAATGGAGTGAAATTAATCATTTAAATGTTAAACCATGGAGGTCTAGTTAAACATTAGGTACCTTAACAATAATCAATGATATGCATTTTAGCATACAAGTTAAAATCAAAGGAGCATACCAAATAAAATATTTTTAAGCAAATATATTATTTAATGAAATATTACCATGTGTTATAGTTGTGAGGCCTAGTAAAAAGAATCCAGAAGCACTAAGTAGTCGACACATGACACATGCAAAGCGTAGAGTGAAATAGAAGATGACAAGTGGTAGGCTTGGTAGATAGTCCCCATAACTATGTTACAATTTATGGTCACATGACTGTCATAGATATTCTTATGAACATCAAATCATGGTCATGAGGATGTCAATCTTAACATAGTAAATAATTGGGGATGCCATGGAATTGCCACGTCAAAGCTATGTGAGTATAATAGGCCAAAACAGAGACCCTAGGGAACTGGTATTGTAAAGGTTTGGGATATAACATCACAATGTTTGAATTAACTATTCCATTAAAGCATTATTATCCTTAAGCAGCTTGAAGATGGGACCATGCATGTACTAGGTCAAGAGCATCAATGAACCATAAAGATCTTGTAGCAGCTAGAAAGTACTAAGTGAGATGAAATAGGAATATTTTTGTTGTAACCAGCATTGTATGATATTTTGAAATAGGATATTCTTTTTTATAAATATGTGTAATTTGTAAGAGCACATTTTATATAGGTCAATTCATTAGAAAAGGTCATTTATTCTAGAATGTAATAGAAATGACACCTATCCCATACACTTGTAAAATTGTAATTAGATTGGGACTGAACAACATGCTTCCTTACATCTTATAAAGGGATCATTTTCATTTGTAAAAAAAGGGGGGAACTTTTAGAGCCAAAATTACTTTGTAAAATTGGAGCAAACAATACAAGAAAAGAATTCTACAAATATTATCTAGTATATATCTGTGCATTTGCTATCATGGATTTCCTCTCATTTGTTCATTCTTATTGCTAGATTTGAATGGTTCTTATGGATTCTTGGTGTGTAATTTTGATTATAGAGTTGTTAGCTTGTGCCAATACTAGGTGAACTGAAAGTTCCTAGGTTCATTTCATTTTCTTGCTCTTCTTGCATTTGGGCCAATTCTATTTGTTTGTAAGGGTAAATATTTAAAGTGAGCCTAGCTCTTATCTACATCTTTTCATGCCTTATTTAGAAGTTTATTTAATGTGGTTTAGGCTAAGCTATTTCACTTCACATATTGGTTTTTAGTGCATGCCTAGATGAAATCTAAACTTTGTCACAATGTTTGGAATGAAGATCAGCAGTAATTTTTTTGCCCTACCCTTCCTTGTACTCCCTTTTTAACTTGATCACCTTAGTTTAGCTTGTCATTATCAATATCCATCTTAGATTAATTGTTGTATTAGCTCTTGGTCATAATTCACTACTCTTAGCATAGTATACTACATATTTTCCATAGGATCCATTATTTGTCCATGATGGCTCCCAACTACCAACTAATATAAATATTGTGAAAGAATCACTTTTTTTACCTTTATTCCACTAACAGATAATAGGATTATCGTAACCTACAACTCATGCATTGAGTTATTAAGAGCTCTAAAATGAGAAGTTTTTAAAAACACTTTGGGCATCTATGGTACATATTTATGCATTAAGTGGAGGAGCTTTGATGGTACTAGAAGGAGGGCAAATACATTTTATTATTTTTAGGAATATCACATCCTATATATGGCACATTGATTGAAGAACCACCTAGCCAAGCCATACCTTGAACACATGAGCATCTTGAACTGGTGGAGTGTTTGATACTTTGGGAATTTCACGAGCTGAAGCCTTGCCTTGGGTAGTTTAATCTTTTTATCTTGAAACTTATTTATAATTAATATTTTCAAATTACAATGATTAATCTTGGATGTTAAGCCAATTTTGCACATATACATGTAAAACATGACTATCTTTATCTAAATAATCTAAAAAACACATATGGAATGATGAATGAAAGGGAACTTCACATCTCTAAGCTTGAATAAAATAAAATTTCTAAAGAACTAGTCAATATTTGTACAAAATTGCTATTACTAACCTTAAATGTGGGGAATACATAAAGTATGAACTGCCATTACATGAATGTCCATGGATCTTCAAAGAATATCAATCTTTAGCTAAAGGAATCCTAAAGACTTGTTTGAAACTATGAATATCATGAACCTTTACATGATTATGCTAAATGAAACACAAATATGGAAAGAGTAAGGTGATCCTTAAATAGAATTCATAAAAACTAACAAAGATACTACAAATATACAAAGAATAAGTAGCTTAATTATTAGTCTAAACCAGAATCTATGAATTCTAATATATTTTTATGTTTCTCCAGTAGATCCATCAAGTTAAGTTCCTCTTTTTGATGCATAAATGTGTGCCACAAGTGCTCAGAGTGTTTAATAAACACTTCTCATTTTAGTGAGTTATAGGTTGTGATAATCATGTTATCTATTGGTGGAATAGAGGCAAAACAAGTGGACTATTTCATAATATTTCTATTATTTTGGTGGTTAGGAGCCACTGTGGCTAAATGTAGATCTATGTAAAGTATGAAGCATCTATGCTAAGAACAGTGAATATGATTATCACAACCTACAACTCATGCACTAAATTCTCTACATTCTAAAATGAGAAGTGTTTATTAAACACTCTGGGCACCTATGGTACACATTTAGGCATCAAGAAGAGGAGCTTTACTAGCACTTGAAGGAGGGCCTTTAGCTATATCTTTGGGGGTTTGAAGACCTTTTTTCTAATTTTGGTGTGTTTTGATTAAAGATTGATGTATTATTTGCATATTTATGCTTCTTCAAGCATAGTTGTGTAAATATCATTAGTATTTATGGTTTTAGACCTATCTTTGGGCTTACTTTAGCCAAAGATTGATATTATTTGACGATCCATGGACATTCATTCAAAGGTAGTTCATGCTTTATGTATTCCCCAAGTTTAAGTTTAGTAATAACTATTTTGTACAAAGATTGACTAGTTCTTTGAAAATTTGAGTTTATTTAAGCTTATAGATGTAAATTTCCCTTTCATTCATCATTATAGATGTATCATTGAGATTATTTAGTTAAATATAGTCATGATTTACATGTATTTGTGAAAAATTATCTTAACATGCAAACTTAATCATTGTACTTTACAAAGATCAATTTGATGGATCATATTTAAATAGGCTTCATGATCACAAGATAAAATTGCCTAAGGCAAGGATCGGGTAAGAGAAATTCCCAAATTCTCAAACTCTTCACTAGTTTAAAGTACTCATGTTTTCAAGGTATAGCTTGATTAGGTGGTTCTACAATCAATGTGCTAGGTATAGTACATGATTTTCCTCAAAATCATGAAAGGTATTTTCTTTATTTTAATTATACAAGTGTTGCTACTAATGAGAAGCACATAAAATTCTTTAAGGCTACCTTAAGTTTGTTAAATGTTGTTCATGAAGATGTTTCCTATAGATTGTTATCTTTTACTCTTAGAGATGAGGCATATGACTTGTTCCTTAACCTTCCTGATGATTCCATTATTAGTTAGAATGATTTTGATAATTATTTCATTAATCAATTTGTAAATACCATTACTCTATATGTATTTTATCAATAATTCCTTATTGTGAAGAAGGATTGAAATGAAACCATTAGAAATTTTAATGTTAGATTTTTAAAAACACTTAATAGAACTATATCTCCTTATAGACATATTGAAGCTTTAGCTCTAGAGATTTATAATGATGATTCAGATCCATTGACTTCTATGTTTTTGAAATGATCTGTTAGAGTCATTGATATATTAGCTTTAGCCTATGTTAAAGCTATGGTAATAGATTACCAAATTCAACCCCAGGGTCAAATTGCATATAATATTCTAAAAGTTAATTTTAATTTGATTATGTTTAATGTATTTTCTAATATAAATCAAATAAGACTTACACCTAGGCTTCAAAATAATAATAATAATAATAATAATAATAATAATAATAATAATAATAATAATAATAATAATAATAATAATAATAATAATAATAATAATAATAATAATTCATGTGAGAGCATGCATGAAATGAATCTTTGTGATATAGATTTGGCTAATCAGTGCCATGTTTTTGAGCTATCATTGTTGAGTGAATATAATATAATCAATTATCTATCTATATGGATGAATAAAAACTAACACTTTTGATACAAAACTTTATAATTTAGGAAGAAGATGATTGGGTCTAAGATTCATATCTTCAATCTATGCATATGAGAATGCTGATAGGAGACCAAGCTACAACACCTAGAAGGCAAAAGTATACAAGTGGTCCTATCCACAAGAAGAGGCCATTGAATAGAGGCAATCATGTTTCAAGGTTCTGTAATAGAGTAAATAACTTTCCATTTGATCTTGGAGGTAATTATTTTATTGAGTTAGTGTAGGTCTTAAGGTTAGTTTATTTCCTTCATATCCCTAGTATGTAAATAATGTTTATATATATTTGGTTTATTTTTTTTCTTTATTCCTTGGTTTAAATAAGTCCTTTTAGATAACCCTCAGCTCAAAGATGACCTAACTATGAAAGAGCTTCATATTCAGAAATAAAGGTATGACTTCTAAGCATTAGAAGATCATGGTTTGTTGAAATATGAGCTTGATATTATAGTTTAGAGAAGATATCAAAGACTAATGGATAGATTAATTGTTCTTTGAGATTTTAAACTTTTTTTTGATCTAATTTTGTTTTTCAAGAAGCATTGCACATGTAATATGAAAGCTTCAATTAATGAAGTAGATTCATGCTTTCACTTAAATACCATTAATTGTCAAGGACAAAGTTTAAAGCCAAGGATGATTATCTAATAATTAAACACTTGACCAAATCCCTAAACTTGGATAGCTTGTTTCACAACCTTTTCTAAGAAAGTCAAAATGATTTAAAAATACAAAAATAAGATATTTATTGAAAATGCCAAAAAAAATTTAAGTAGAGGTGATTTTGATAATCTCTACTAGGGACATGGATACTTGAATGATAGTAGAGCAAGGCCTTGAGTGGAGCCAAAGGAATCTATGTTGGGGCTATGGATTCCTAGTTAGAATCAGAGAAATGTCCAATCCTTCCTTAAGCTAAACCATGGTTGTTAATAAATATTCAAACATGCTAAAAGTCAATTTTAGTGATTAAAGTCATTAATATAGAAGTTGTTCTCTAAATATTATGGCAATCAATAAGTGGAATCAAAGCACACACATAACAAGACTAAGTTTTGATGTTTGATCCTAATTTTGTATATGCAAGATTATTTCTAACTAGGAACTGATCTTAATAATGGTGCATGATCAAATGAAATAAGTATCTTAATTATTAGTCAAAACCAAAATATCTAAATTATGACATATTGTTATGTTTCCCATAGAAGTTTCCATTTGTTAAGGTCAACATACCGAAATTTATTTAAAATAGGGACCCTTGTGTTAGATTATACAAATTTGCTCCTTGAATAATAAAATCCACTTGATCAAATTATTATTATCATGATTGCAATTTTATTTTTGAAGATAATCTACACCATGGTTTGGCTGACTTATTTATTCATGGTTCTACTTTAATCTTATCTAATGTGCTAATGTTGGATATTTGAGTTTCAAGTTGTAGGTTTTATGATTCAAAACCTTGGTTTATAATTGATCAATTAAATTCACATTTTGAAACCCTAGACTAATGCTTTACCTAAACCTTTTGATTCAAATGTAGATTTGGTGGGAACATTTTATTTAAGTTTAAGTGAGAATAAATTTATAATGCCATGGTCCTAGTTTAATTTTTATCCTAAGGCTTAGTCATGTTTTTCAACACAACCAAACTTTAGGCTGAAAATACTTTGTAGGGTCACTTTTATTACTTTGCCTAAGGCCTTATCCAAAAGTTCCATCGTGTTTATTTATACAATGAAACCCTAGGTTAAAACCTTATGCTAAGTCATTTTTTTGATGTCCCTTTTGTTCTATATTTATCAATTTTGTTAAAAATATTCATGCCTAGGTCCTTTTATTATTCTGAGGGTCATTTCTATATGTTGTAAACTTAAATTAAAAACCTTAGACTAAAATATTCATATTTATTAATATGAATAAAACCATAGTCTAAAGTCTTTATGCTTTGTCCCTTTTAAATTCATGGGGTCCCATATAATTTATTCAGAACTTATCTTAATCCTTATATCCTAAGTCTTGAATCTTAACTTTCATTCTTCTATGTAGGGACTAATCACATTGAACTATATAGATCCTAGTCTATGGTACCCATTTAAGTAGAGGACCAATATTAAACAGAGTGAGAACAATTATTGAAATTTCAAACCCTGGAGCCTATTTAAAAATCATGAAACTTAGCAATGATCAATGGTATGCATTATAGCATACAAGTTCAAATCAATAGGTTATATCAAGTCAAAAAATTTCAAACAAATCTCCAAGTTAATGTGAGACTGCCACATGGCATAACTATGGATCCTAGTATAAAGAACCTAGAAGTACCAAGCAATTGACACATGGCACATGCAGAGCTAGAGTGAACCATAAGATGACAAGTGCTAGGCTTGGTGGATAGTACCCATTACTATGTTAAAATTTATGGTCATGAAACCATTAGATATGTTCCCATGGATTTCAAATGATAGTCATGAGGATGTCATTCTTAACATAGTAAACAACCTTGATCATGTGTTTCAAATTGATGATCATAGGACCATCAAAGATATCCCCATAGATGTCAAATGTCAGTCTCAAGGATGTTAATTTTAACATAGTAAACTTGGATCCAAATTTTAAAATGAAACAGTGATTTTGGATAGTGATGAACAAAATGATCTTAGGATGCCATGAAATTTCCATATCAAAGCTATGTGAGTGAAATAGGTCAAATTAGAGACCCTACGAACCTGGTATTATAAATTTTTGGGATCTAAGATCATAATTTTTGAACTAACTATGCCATTAGATAAATTTTATCCTTGAACAACTTGAAGATGGGGTAATGCCTATACTAGGCCAAGAGCATCAGGGAACTATAAAGATCTTGAAACAATTAGTAAGTCCTAAGTTAGATGAAATAGAAATATTCCATTTGTAATTAGCATTGTATGATATTTAGAAATAGGATATTATTTTGTATAGATATGTTCAATTTATAAGATCATACTATCTATAGGTTAGTTCATTAGAAAAGATCATTTATTCTAGAATTTAATAGAAAGGACACCTATCCCATACACTTATACAAATGTAATTAGATTAGGACAGACTGACATGCTTCCTTTCATCTTATAAGAGGAGCATTATCATTTGTAAAAAAGGGGGGAACTTTTAGATCCAAAATTACTTTGTAAAATTGGAGCAAAAGATACAAGCACTAAATTTTGTAAAAATTGTCCAGTATTTGTCTGTGTGTTTGCTATCATGGCTTTTATCTCATTTTCTCATTCTTATTTCCAACTTTGAATGATTCTTATGGATTATTGGTTTTGACCTTTGATTTTATAGTTTCTAACTTATGCCAAATATAGGTTGACTAAAAGTTCTTAGGTTCATATTATTTTCTTGCTCTTCTTTCATGTGGGCAAACATTATTTGTTTGTAGGGGTAAATATTTTAATTAAGCCTGGTTCTTATCTACATATCTTCATACCTTACAAGTTTTCTTAATGTGTCATGTGATTTGGAATAAATTTTTTCACTTCATGTACTGGTTTAAAGTGCATGCCTAGATGAATTTTGAACTTTGTCATGATGTTTAACATGAAGATCAACAACATTTATTTGTACCCTACCCTTCCTTTTACTATTTTTTTTATTTGATCACCTTAGTTTAGCTTTTCATTATAAATATCCATATTAGATTATCTCTTGATCATAATTCACTAGTCTTAGCATAGCATACTACATATTTTGCATAGGATGTGCTATTTGGTCATAGTGGCTCCCACCCACTGACTATTATAAATATTATGAAATAGTCACTTGTTATACCTCTATTCTACTAATAGATAATAGTATTATCAAAACCTTAAACTCACGCATTGAGTTCTTAGGAAATCTAAAATGAAAAGTGTTTCTTAAACACTTTAGGCCCTTATGGTACACGTTTAGGCATTAACAAGAGGTATTTAGATAGTGGCATATTTTTATAGATTTGGAAGAATAAGGAGAAATCCATATAAACTTTATTACTTGTTTCATCTATATTCTTCCACTTCAATTGAATGTGAAAATATGTTCTCAATTACTAATCTCCACCAATTAATCAAACTTAAACTTCATCTACGGCTTTAGTTAGAATTGCTTTAATTACTAAAGGATTCAAAAGACATTTCTAGGAGAATGATCCTTTTTAAAAAGCAATGAAGGGGTTTCTCACTTTTTATTCCTTAGATACTACGGAATGTGTGGAATGCCACATTGACCTTAATGCATTAAAAAAATTATGAGAATGCTTCAAATTTGCTTGACTTCATTTAAAATTCTTACTTTATTAATAATTTATATTTTTAGCTCAGATTTATTATACATCTACGCTTGGATTTGAATAATTTATTTGTTTATGCATTTGAACTACTCATCATTATCATGTAATGTCCCATGGGGTAATTGTTTTTGTAAAATTGTATTTTTATTGAAAAGGGTGTGTTAAACCCTAACCCTCTTTTAATTATTAAAATAAATTAATTCTTTTTAAAAAATTATAAAATACAAAAATATTGAAACACATGAAAATTATATATATATATATATATATATATATATATATATATCATGTTTATCTATCTCTGCTAGAGGTGTTTCATAAAGATGATTTATACATGTGATTATTTGAGTGGATGAATTGAAGGATATACAGGTTATATATGATCAAGGAGTTTCATATATTATATGTGTCACAATCGAGAAGTGTCTTGGATAGGATTGAATGCATAAAGCTTAAGCTATATGGAGCAGTGAAATATGAAAAATAACTAAAAGAGATTAATATTATCTTCAAAAGCAAAATGTTGTATTAACATCATTCATAGTGAAAAATTACATATGAAGGTACATTATATAGTTAGGAATTAGGTCACCCAAAAATATAATTAAGTCAACTCACAATTTGAAAATGAATGAAAGGATGTTTCCCTTTATAACCAATTATTAACCTAAGTAAACTAATTATATTATGTAGGTAAAACTACATAATGGGAAGAAACCATACATTATCTCCCTCTTTAAGCATAGTTTATGTGTGTAGAACAATTGGATCTTGTAAAAAAGGCACACTGAGATACCCAAGTATGTAGAGATGATCCCCAAATAGGAATAAGTTCAAACTTCTTGAAGCCCAAGGAGATCATACAAATGAATATAATTGCTCTCAGTGAAGGGTTTGGTGAATATATGATCAATTTTCTCTACATTTTAGATGTAGTAGTGGAGATCAATGAGGACCACCACTCAGAGACATAGAAAGATATTCCTCATCCTCTAAAGATATTCAAGGAGAAAATGAGGTGATTCATCATCACTACTCTCATCATCATAGCTATAAAAATAATATGGATCATTAGGAAAATATTTAAATAGATCTAAATCATAAGAATTATCATCAAATCCCAATACATCCAAGGAAGAGAGAGAGGTGTTGAGTATGGATTTTGAAGGATCATCTTGAAAATAAACACTTCTATCAATTAATAATTCATTAGTAGTGGCATGGAGAATCTTATATCCATTAACACAGTTAGTATATACAACATAAATGCAATGATGACTCTGAGGTTACATTTCCTTACATTTCTTATTCAAAATATAGGTCATAGAAGGAGATCTAAATATTCATAACTTATTCACTATGGGTTTTTAACCACTCTAAAGTTAAAAATAAGTGACTTCATCTAATGAAATATCATGAACTCAGTTATAGATATAAAAAACACAATTGATAGCCTCAACCCAATAGTAAGGTACAAGAGACTTGGAGTGTAGTATATAGTTGGCCATTTCCTTCAACTACTTTTTCAAGTGCTCTACAACACAATTTTGTTAAGGACTATATGGAACTATACATTGTATTTCAATTCCCTTAGAAGTGAAAAATTGTTCAAAACTATTATTGACATACTCACCACCATAATCGATGCACAAAATATTGATGGACTTACTTGACTATTTTTATACAAGCACCTTAAAGTCTAAATTATTATTTTTAGGTATAATGGAGTTTTATTCTTATTTAATAAATAGGCTTGAGACTAATAAATCACTAAATAATATGAATTAATTAATCCACTAATTTGTGTAAACAAATTATATTTTTTCCTTTTCTAAAATAGTAATAAGTGAGAGAAAATATGACTTAGCTTATTATAAGCTATTACAATTAAGATAGAGTTCAATACTAGAGGAAAAAGACTAGGACATTATTATGAATAGGAATCTAGAGTTTGTTTCTTGATTAGATAGGACCATAAAAAATAAAACACCCTATTGTCTAGTGTTATAGTCTTGGTCTTGTTGTTATTGTCAAAAATGCTCACAGAGATCTAATTTTAATAAATTTTATTCATGACATCTGTGTGAGCTTGTGTACCACATTTTAGATCTCCATTGTCAATAAAACTTAGTGTAGAGTTTATTCTTCACATGATTGTGTATTTTATGCAATTAAATATAAATTTGGTAAATAAGGAAAAGAGGTTAGTGTGTAAAGGATATGCTAGATGTACTTCACACCCCATGTGTGAGCACACTACGTATATACCAATACTCTGAGGAGGGGTCAAGTTATATGTAGTTCTCCCATTGAAGTTCTTGGTATAGTAGTGTGATGAAAATATAATTAAATGTGAAATTGGGTGTACTAGGAATGACTAGGGACTAGTATAAAGGTTTGAATAAGCTTGAAATACTATTTGATGGGTGTAAGCAGAGAATAGGGAAGAGTGATTAAGTAGTCTTGTTAATATTCTTGCTTCTCTCTTGTAAATGAGTGCCAACCCTTATAAATGGACTTTGAATGACTTTTATAGGGGATTTAATTATCATGGGTTAAATGAATTCACATTAGTCTAACATGAATTTGGATAAGGATATGGAGTAAAATGGCCACTAGAAGGCAAAATACACTTGGACAACAATAAGTAATAAGCTAGAAATAGGACACCCTGAGTTTCAATGTTTTAGTACAAGTTTGGGTGCTATTATATTCAAGGTAAGAGACCTATGGGAATGGATTTTTCATAGAAAGAGTAATCTAGGTATGTAAGGGTTCAAATTGGAAGGCTATAAATGACTTAAAATCAGTGAAAACATGCCTCTGAGGGTCATGAGAGCAAGCAAGATGGACCTATAGATTGGGTATTATTAGCCATACTCAAGTTACCAAATTTTACATTTTATATGACTAAATTTTCTCCTTTTTATTCTAGTGATGTAGCAAAGTGAAATACTAGGATAAACAAAAAATAAAAAGCATAGTTGAGCTTACCTATAAACGTGAAGCTCATGAAGTTGTGTTATGTTAGATGTGCATAGAGAGACATTGGTGTGAAGTGTGAATCTAAAATGAACAATATACAGTAGATAAGTCCTTAATAGATACAATATATCTAAAATAAGAATGTACACAAGCTAGGTAAGAGATAGAGGAAGAGAAAGGAATAAATACACCTAACTGGGTACATGAACTAAAACAAAACCTATTGTGATGTTGGATTGTATTGGGTGTGTGTTGTAACAAAAGGAATATTGTGAATGGAGATAAGTGTTCAATTTCAAATAATTGGCTTAATAATGCAAAGGTAGGCCCTTTGTCTCCACCATCACCATTTAAGTGAAGCTAAAAAATTGTGTGTGTGTAAAATGATGTTTGGATTATGTGTCCAATCCATCTGAATAGGTGGCTCAAGAATACAAAGGCTATCCCTTTAGCTCCATCATTTCCCCATGAAGTGAAAATATGAAGTAATAATGGTATGAAATAGATGTCATATGAGATGGATCCTGAAGCCCATGAATGTATTGTGATTTGACAATGTTAGTGTGGATAGCAGAATATATGCTAGAAACTAGGCCACTCTTAGCCATTTCAAAAGATGGAGATTAGGCTTATATGAAAGTGACTCCAAAACTAGTGCAATAAGCTCATGTGGAATCCAAATCAATAACTTGGGTACTTGTGAAGTTAAGCATGTATGAAAGCCAAATTTTAAAAATGATTCCAACCACTTATAGATGGAGTAAGACATACAATTACTAAGAAATGCTTGGAAAATAAACTAAACTCAAAAAGGGGGAGGATTAATGTGTTGTGCACATTATACCCAATCACTGATGTCTAGAATAGGGATTCTAATCTAAAAGTTATATCAACTACCTAAGCTAAAAATAGAAATGAGAGCCATCATGCCATGCATGATGCCCCTATATCTAGATTCTTTGAGAAAAAATTGTACTAAAACATGTTGAATCTAGACTGTGCTGTGTTGACAAACCTATAATTAAACTCACCTTTTTGTCTATTTAGAGAAAAATTGATTTTTCTATTGTCTAGAAAAGAGTGCCAAAAATAGGACACCCTTCTATCTGGTATTATATTCCAACTTTGGTGCTATTATCTAAGGCCAAATATAGTAACTATTCTAGATTCTGTATTGTCTACTTGATCTATTCTACCTCATCAAATGTCTATATTTTATTATGAGTATTCTAAAAACCATTATTTTGACCAATAAGAGCTCTTATCTCTATGATAGAACCCCTTTTTATTTCCCCCTCTTCTGAGGGTAGGAATTGGTATCTTGTAATGACTGCCTTCAGAAGAAGAAACCCTACAAGTGTGTTAAGCTAGAAATATACATGATATAACAATGACATGTTGACAAGATATTTTAAGATATAGTAATGGTTTGTATTAAGAGATTTTTAGATGAATAGGTGTATGTTAGATAGATATAACAATGTAATAACATGTGCAATGTAATGCTTTAGAATTAAAAATGATAGTTATTATTTTTTATCAAGGAGGGATGGTGGAGCATGATATCCATCATGGCATCCAAGAAATCAAGGAAATGTATAATATGGATCATGGCATTAAAAAATGAAAAATTAATTAGGTAAAAAGAATACAAAGTGAGAAGCAAGAAGAATACAAGAGTGGCCAAGGGTCTAATCAATCAAGGGACATGGGAACATGTCACTCAAACTGGAAAGCAAGCATACAATGCATGTTCAAATGCCACATACAATTGAAATAAACAATGTTGGCACAAGGGCCACAAACACATAGAAGAGTATAAACAAAGGACATTGGCTAATGTCCTAAAGCATACATATGAATAAAATTAAATGACATTGGCAAATGTCCTAAAAAACATATAAGGTATGGAAAAAGAGATGAGAAAATTTAAACTCATTAAGCTACACTAAGCAAAAAAGGAAAGAGTGTATATACTAGAAATATATAATAACATATAAATAATCAAAGCAAGAGTGAAAGTATGTAAGACATGTTAGTACAAGACTAGGTATATGCTAGGAAATACATAAGTGTAAGATAATAGTGAAATGTTGATATAATAATATGTTTGATCTAGTAAGTAATGTATATCAGTGTGATAACTTGGAGTGTGTAATGTAAGAATGACATAACCTAGATGGTGTGTTCATGTAGAATATGCCCCTAATGGGTATGCATATTGATGCGTGTCTCGAGTGTAGAAGTAGGATGCCCCCTCAGTACGTAAAGTAAAGTAATCAAGGATCTAGATGTCACTGCACACACTCAAATAAGATCAAGTGAAGCATGGTAATGTAGATAAATTGATAAATAATAACATATAATAGAAAATATAAGTCTAGCATAATAGTAACAATGTAAAGCATAAATGATGCCTATAATTGAAATTTTTTTATATTTTTGAATTTTTTAATGATGTAAAATCAACAAAAATACATTATGTATAATAAATTCTAAAAAGAGACAATGTAAAAACATATAATGAAATCAATATGTACATGTTAATAAAAAAGACTAGGATGGAAGGGGAAGGGATCCAATGAAGGAGCCCACTAGGGATGGAAATGGAGTAAAGGGTCACAATATCATCAAATGCCTTGAGATCATCATCATATGTATCACCATATGTTGAAGATGTTATGTTCATTGTGTCATCATGCTAAAGGCAAACTAAAGATTGTTCTGGTGGTAGAGATGCTAACTTTGTTCTAGGATATTTAGCCCTGCTAATAGATGACTTTAATGGAAGTGGTAGAGTTGGTGCTATTAGTGGTGATATATTTTAAATAATACATCAATCTTATAATTTATCCAATCTATGCTGTAAGTCTATACATGAATTTGTATCATGGCTTGTGAACTTGTGAAAAGTAAAAAATGGTCAACCATCTTATTGTGATAATTTGTTGATAGATCTATGTAATATTGTAGATAATGTGATCAATCGATGATCAAGTAATATCTATAACTTAAAATATGGTTGATGTTGTGTACTACTTGCTTGAATTTGAATAATTTGGCCCTATATCCTTAGAAGTAACTATGTGAATTATATGTTCTAAGTGATCTATTTATGGCCATGAGTGTGGAGTATATCCTAAGAGTGTAGTATGAGATGCTAAAAGTGATGTAGGATATGGAATGAGATATCTAGAGTCATCTCGTTACTCTCTATAGTTGATTGGAGTAAATTTAAATCCACTCAAATAGTCATCTGTGAGTGTGGGTGTCGCATCATCATCTAAAGAATCCTATGAATTTGTATTGACATCATGTATTTATGGTAACTCAAAATTTACTATGAGGGGTAACTATGATATAGGAGTCTCATCATCTATAATAGTAGAAGATAGTAATACTACAAAAGTATCTGTAACTATTGGAGTGACTATGGAATTAACTAGAACTATTGATACTAATGTCGATGATTGTGGATGTGTAACATGTGTCAAAACTATGACTAATGGATTAGCTGGAATGGTTAAAGCTACTATGACTAGCAGAATATTTGGAACTCAAGGTATGAATGTAAGTGTGGGAGTGTGAGAAGTGCTAGTATCTTCCACCACATATGTATCTGATTAAGATAAATGCAATGAGGTAGTGGTTGTATTATGAGATAAGTTGTCCCATCTAGAGAAATAGTCAAAGATGAGTCTATATTTTGACAATATATAAATGGTTAGTTGTCTACTAGACATGTGTATAGATATCCCATATCGATAAATTTAATACATCAATGGAGAGTAGAGGGAATGGCCCCCATAGTATGTATCTAGGGTCATCTGAGTAAAATATTATAGTAGAGAGGACTTGGCATGACTTGGAATTATGTAGAGAAGGTTTTTGGTCCCACCATGATATCCAAAGTAATAGTACCCAATGTCTATTGAGGTATATCATCAAACCCACAAATGTTATTATATGGTTTTTATATGGATGTCAAATATATGCCTTTGGCCTGTAAGAATGTGATACTAAATATATTCATTCTAGAACCACTATCAACAAGAACTCTATTGACTATGCTAGTTTTGACTTGAACTTGTATGAATAGCTACAAATATTGATCAATAATTATTTGAGAAGGCATGTCCTCACTATCAAAATAAATTGCATCTTCTATAGTTTTTAAATTGTTGACCACTGATGCAAAATAAGAAGGTTCTAAATCAATAGGCATAAAAGTTTGAGTGAGTGCCTGATAAAGAATGTCCTTGAATATATTAGCTTTTTGAATCAATTTTAAAATAGAAATCTTAGCTGGAGTGTTTCTCAACTAATCAATAATGTCACATGCCTTATGCAAATCTTCCTATGTAAGAGGTTTGGCCTAGAATGGGTGGGAATAATAGGGAATTGAGGCTCTTGGGTAGGTGGAGGATGCATAGTAGTATATCTAGTAATATATCTAACTACATTATCTACTATTTGTATAGGAGTAGTAGTTATAGGATTAGAGTGAAGATAATTGATGGGTTAAGGAGGTTGAGGGATAAAAGGTGTTAACTAGGCTCTCTTATGATGGGTAGTGACTTGGGGAAGAGAATAATGGACCATGTATCATGACTTGACATGATGTATAGGTTCCAAGGGAGGTGAGGCAAAATATGTATTAACATGTTTAAGAATAACTTGCTTAATAGAGTCCCATATAATGAAAAATAAGAATTAAATGCAAAGAATAAAACTTTGTACTAACATATGATAAAATTCATCATTCATGTATATGATAGGGCTAATTATGGTTTCCTTATTATTTGTAAGAAATGTAATAAAAGTTTGTAAATAAATGAGAAACATTTGTGCAATTTGAGTATGGATGCAAGGTGATACCTCAAGAAGCAAAATAGGAGATAGTATATGAAACTAGGCATTTTTTCAAAAATATTTTTACAAAATACTATGAATTTTTTAGTTAAATATGCAATTGAAAAATTAGAAATTTATTTAAAAAATAGTGATTTAATGGGACCTAGTAGGTGCAACCAAGGTTTTGATAAAAATACATTTTTTTCAAATTAATATGAACTTTTCAAATTTGAAGTGATTTTATGATTCTAATATGCAACTATTTTTTTTGAAAATGATTGAAAAATTACTAGAAAATTAATGGGAGCTAGTTGATGAAACTATGGTTTGAAATAGATTTATTGTAAAATTTACTACAAAATTTTAAAATTTTAGATTAATTTTTTATTTTAATATTTAATAAAAAATTAGAAATTAATGGGAAAAATCAACTAAGAATTTACCCTAAGGTTTCTAGGGTTTTTATGTAAAATTTAAAGTAAGTCATTTTCAACGAATGATATATTATTTTTGGGAATAATGGAGTTTTCTTCTTATTTAATAAATGGTCCTAAGATTAATAAATTAGTAAATAATATCAAATAATTAAGCCA
>JARHVA010001205.1:2750000-2780000 GCA_037957365.1 Torreya grandis
AGTTTTGATTCAAACTCAGAATAGGTATTTGTCCTTGTTGAATACTTTGGCTTTGAATTTTTGTGATGTGCTAATACTTTGAGTATATGCATATGATTTTGGTTGTTTTGATAGATATAATAGTATTTTTTATTTTATTTAGAGTGGTATATTTCATGTTTACTAAAATTTTATCAAAATGATTATGGTATTTAATATTTTCAGTTATTTAATTTTATTTAATCGGTAATATTTATTATGTTTATTTTTCATACTTGAATTCTTATTTTAAAATGTATTGTATTGAGTTGATGGGCCCCACCCATTAAAGTTTTTATCAGTATATTATTTTAGTTTTATTTGATCTTCTTAGACTTTATTTAAAGTCTAGAATTAAAGTTAAAGTTATAAGTTGACTAATTAAATTTTAAAATCCAATTACAATTAACAAATAACTAAATATCTAGTTGTAAATTATTTTAAACTATTTTTATAAATATTTATTTATAAAGAGATAAAAGTCACATTACAAAGGGAAAATAAAAGTACAAGGATCGATGAGTTCTAAATTTATTAAAGTTTTCATATTACTTTTTTATTTGTACAAACAATCTCTAAGATTAAATAGTTATTTACAAATAGATCAAATAATACACACTTTGATGGTGAAGAACCTTAATTATTAAGCACATGTATATCCAAGTTTATTATTTTGTTAATAAATTGATTATCTGATTTTTATTAGGTTTAATATCTTTTGATAATTGTAGAAACATAATCATATGTAGATTCTCATGTACTTAACCTAAATAATGATGAATACATCACTTTGTACAACATCTATTAGTTGTGAATGATTATATTTTTGAAGATTTTTGGTACTAAAATCTGAATTATCAATTAAATTACTTCATTTTATATTAAGATGACTCTTGCTTTAAAACTCACAATCGCTTATTTTTACTTTCTTTTTATTTCTTAGATTTTACCTTCTTCTAGTTTAATTTAATTAGTGTTATATTAGAGTCAAATACTTAATTTATTTCTATTATATTATGTAAATATTAATTTAGTTATATTTCTCTTTAGTTTATGATTGTTTGTATTTTCATTGTTGCATTTCCTTTTTGGGTCTATCAATGTGGCTTATTTTCATATTTATTTAGGATTGTAGTTTGTTTATTATCTTTGAAAATATTTTTATATTTTAAGACAATTTATTCTTATTGTTTCATTAAATGTTTAATCAAGTTATATTATATGACTAGGTTACATAGTTAGAATATAAATTAAATATAGTAGTATTAAATAGATGCTAATTTTCTTGTTAAATGATTATATTTTGATAATTTTGATAATTAGATTTTAATCTTAAGTGTGAGTTCCTTGATTAGTATTTTATTTTTTTAATAGATTTAAGTATTAGTTAAGATTTGATTAGGTTAAGTTACACTTTATTATTCTTTGGTTCTTATTTTATATTAATCTTAAGTTTTTACTTGTTAATTTAACTTGCTAGTTAGAGGTTAGTTCTTTCTGATTTAGATAACTTATTTTATTTGATTAGTTATGTTAATATTATTTTTGTATGATTTTTTTATTTCCATTTTTAGTTATTTTATTTATCCTTTAGTTCATTTTGTTTCTTTTATTTTAACCTATTTTGTACATAAAAAAATATCAAGAGATCATAAACAATTTGATTAAATAGAATTACAAAGGATCAGATATCTTTATTTTAAGAGAATGTATTATTTATATACTCTTTCTATCAGATAGGTTAGATTACATAAGTTGTAATTTGATTCATTTTATTTATTTAAGAGTTTTTTAATTTTCAAATAATAATTATGCATTTAATATTTTTGACTTGCTCTTTATTTTCCATATCATTTAGAAATCTCCTTCTATGCATCTTTAGGATCAATTCTCATACGTTAGAACCTTATGATTAAATTGATATGATTCCATCTTAACCTTCACAATAGGAAAATGGGTTTATTCACTAGCATGACATTTTTCACCGCTAATAAATTTGGGGACTTCACAAGGGAAACTTTTTCTCAAAATCTTATTTTTCTTTTTTGTTTTAATTTTTATTTTAGTTCTCTAATCTATGACCATTGGAGGTCTACCTACTATTATTAAACCTTTATTAGTTATTTTTGAAGCTAAAATCCATCTTGTTTTAAATCTAACTTAATTTTCTTGGTATAACAAAACTTATAATTTACATCATATTATTGAGGTCATAACCGAATAGTTATAATAAGCAAAAACTAGTGATTTATAAGGTAACCAACTCATGAAACACAATATAATATTCAATAAATTAATTTTTTCAATAGGAAAGAAAGAGAATAGATATTACTTGATAATCCTCAACCTAGAATATATTTTATTTTAGATTATTTTTATCTTGAATATTTTATTATTCTTAGTTTTTGAGTGTGAAGCCTCTATTCATAAGTCACTATTCAGGGGAACTATTCATAGTCACTATTAAAAGACATTACTCATGGTGACATGGCATGCAAGTTATGTGGATGATGTGGCATGTTGGTGATGTGGTGGTACCAACATGTAGGGTCCCAAGTGTGATCATATTGATGTGACAAGTGTGGGACGTAACACTCCACTTGAGGACATGGGTATTTTCCTTGGTGAGTCATATGGTCTTGTCTTGGAGTGTATGATTGCAAGGTTATAGCATGAGGAGCTATGTTTGGGGTATCCATGATTCACATGTGTGAAAAATACAAATATATGATTGGAATCCCTTTTATGCACATGATAAGGAGACAAGATGATTACTATTATTTATCTCCCTTACATGGGTGAGTGGGGCACAATTCTAGGAGTCACATGGGGTGACTTGATATTGTATAAAGTAGTGGGCTTACTTTGTTGAATTTACACATGGAGACATGCATCTTTAAATTGTTCATTATTCATCCACTCAAGTATGGTGCCTTTTTATCTGAGGACTATGGGTTTCTTTGTCACTTATACACATGGGTACATCTAAGGCTCTAGTGGTTACTATTGAGTCCATATGGAATATGGAGCCACATTTTATCTCTCTTCTCTTCTTTCTCTTCATAAATGCTTTAAAGCACTGTGCTCTCTCATTATAATGTTAATATAATTAGTGGATCATATAATAATACCCTTTAGGTTTATCCAATCCATGTAGTAGATCACTTAGATCCTTGGAAGCTTGAGCTTACATCATATGAGGTTAGAGTTTGGAAGGCCTATAAGCCTATCTCACCTAGATGATTGGGTTGTAAGTATCAAATGCTTGGTTATAGGTTTGATCCTAGAAGGATAATATGTTTGTTTCATCTAGCTATATGTATTTTATCATTGGAGATGGAGATTGGAGGCTTGTTAGCTCACCTCATAGAGATAAAGGTAGATGCCTAGATCCCCCTTAGATGCTATGAATGTTAGCATTATAAAACATGCATGTTGAAACTTAGAGGTTAGAGCATGGAAGGCTTGGTTATAAGATTTTATAACCTGAGTGCTTGGTTATTAGCACTAGAAAGGAGTTGCTAAGAGGATCTATTGTAGAGGGTGTTTTGATAATGAAATATGAAGTATGGATGTTGCCTTTAACTCATTAAATTTGTATAGATGGTTTATTAGGGATTCCACATATATCTTGTGTAATGTATTTTCTCTCTTTGTATTTTATTGTATCTTTTTTTTAGTTTATTCCTTTGATTTACTTGCACATGAAGGATGTGTATTTCATAAAATGTGGTATTAGAGCTATGGTTGTTGCCAGGTTTGTGTAAGTAGGAGCTATAAGTAAAGAGACCAAAATGTGAAACAAAAAAAAAGTTTTCATGGAATGTATTCTCTATTGGTGAGATATGAACAATATTTACTAGATGAATCAACACCAATGTGGTGTTCCTATTGAATAAGGAACTATTCAGCATTGTGGTAGAGTAAGCTAGTCTCTATTAGTTTATATGGAGGGTGATGATAAGGAAGTTACCTTGTTATGGTTCTTGACTAGATATGAGATATAATTTTTTGGATCCTGTTACCATAATGTGTGGGTTGAGATGTTATGAAATACATGTAGAAGATGAGGTACCAAAAACTTGCATCTATATTGGATGGAGTAGTTGATGGATGGAGAAGAAAAAATTGAGACCTTAGGTTCTATGGAAGAATAAGGTTGGTGTTGAATATTTTAGAGACTTAGAGATGCATTGTGTGAAGTTCTTAGTGGTTGTAGTGTAGTATAAGTGAGTAACTAGGAGGGTTGAGATGTTATTTGATGTGAGTAGCTAGGTGGACCAATACATAGAATAACTCTACACATGAGTTGGTTGGACATGCAATAAAGAAAGATGCAACATGATTGTATCTTTAGGGATCAAAAACATGGTAGGTGAACTAATGCACTAATTAGTGTGACAACTTCCTAATAAATGTGTATGGGGACCATGTTTATCATAATGCATAGGAGTTTTCTACATATACAAGTTAGGCGTTGACTTATATGGGTTCTTTTCTCTAGTTGTAAACTAATGTCAAGAGTATGGTGTGCATGTTTTGTTGTTCATGGTTGAGTAGTGGTATGAAAAATTATCAATTCTACATGGTGATCTCATGATGAGGTAAAGAGTTATTGGTTTGAATAGTTAAAGAATATATGGGTTCCAGTAGGCATGGTGATGTTCTATAGGAATACATTCATGGAAATCCAATATTTAATAGAGGTTGCCTCTATGTATAGATGGCATCTTGATTTTAGGCCCCAATATGCTCATTGGTGAGATGGATCAGGTATTTAGGATGAGTTGAAGTAAGAAATGAATGATGGAGATGCACAGTGGACATAAAGCAAAAAAGTCAAGTATCCCACTTCTTATAGTTTTATGAGTTATATTTTGGAGTATCCTAGAACAAGAAGGATAATACATGGATGTCATGTGTATTCTATTCCTAATAAGTAGGAATCATCAAGAATGCCATGGTGTGTGCTATATCATATGCTTCTAAGTAGTGGGAGTTCTAACTGGTTCAAGGAATAATCTTAAAGAATGATGGAACTGTGGTGAAGTTTGAGTCACTTGAATTTGATGAAATTTGATTTGGAGAAGTAGATGTTGACAAACTTAGTCAAGGTAAACAAGTTTTAGTAGTGCATAAAACTTTTATTGAACTTGTCTGTGAGTAGCAATGGGCATTGATGACAATATTAATAGTAATTTTGTAGAATATAATTTGTAGAAGATGTAGGTGTTTGAAATTCATATGTATATGAATTTAAATGGTATATTATTAGGTGTGAAGAAATTATTCATGTTTAACTATTAATGGGCATTATTCATAGTCACTATTCATCATCACTATTCATGGTGACATAGCATGCGAGTGATGTGTCTATTCATTTGTAGGTGATGAAAATGATTTATTAAGATTGTGATATGGTGGTGGGACCACACAGGGTCTCAAGTGTGATCATGTTGATGTGACAAGTGTGGGTAATAGCACTCCACTTGAAGACATGGGTCTTGTCCTTGGTGAGTCACATGGGCTTGTCTCAGAGTGTATGAATACAAGGTCATAGTGTGGGGAACCATGTTTGAGGGATCCATGAATCACATGTGAAGAATTCAAAAAGGTGATTGGTATCCCATTTATGTACATGGGATGGAGACAAGATATTCAATATTTATTATTTCCCTCATATGGGTGAGTGGAGTGTATTTATATGAGTCACATGGGGTAACTTGATCTTGTTTAAAGTAGTGGACCTAATTTTTTAACCTTTGACATGAGACAAGAATATTTACTTTTGTTCAATGTTCATCCACTCAAGTATGGTGAATTTTTATCTAGGGTACATGTGTTACCTTTTGACTTATGCACATCAATGCATGTGAGGCTCTAGTGGTTACTATTAATACCATGTGGAATATGGCACCACATTTTATATCTCATCCCTCTCTCTTTCATTGTAAAATGATATAAATCATTATATAATACTTTGTAATAGGAATCCAATTTGTGGATGATGTGATAAACCCATTGGTGTTATCCTATCCATATAGTGGATCACTTGAATCCTTACAAGATTAAGCTTGCATGAGAGGAGGTTAGAGTTTGGAAGGTTTTAAATCCTAGATCACTTAGATGCTTAGGTTGTAAGCATCAGATGCATGGTTAGAGGTTAGATCCTAGAAAGATGTTATGCTTGGATCACTTAGATGCATGGTATGTATACATGGAAATGAAGCTTAGAGGTTTATTAGATTAGCTTATAAAGATAGAGGAAGATGATTGGAGTTCCCTTATATTCTATGTATTTTATCATTGTAAGATATGCATGTTACAACATAGAGGTTAGATCATGTAAGGATTGGTTGTAATATTTTCTCACTTGAGTTCTTTGTTGTTAGCATTGGAAAGGAGTTGTTAAGAGGAGCTGTTGTAGAGAGAGTTTAGCTAATGAGATATGAAGTCTAGATGCTATCTTTACCCCATGGTTTTTCCCTAGCTAGCTTAACATGGTTTCCATGTATGTCTTGTGTAATGTGTTTTGTCTCCAATTTTTTGTTTTACTATAGCTTGTTTTAATTTCCACATTTGTTTTAGTTGAAAATGTAGGATGTTTGTTTCCTAACACTACTGACCCTTATACAACTATAAAGTTTAATTAGTCTATCCAAGTAATGAAATTTTATCAAAATTCTAATGGAAAAACAAGTACAACAAATACAATATCGAATCCATGACCTAATTTTAGGTCCTAGAAATGATAAAAATAAAAATGCAATAATTGATAATGAATTATATTTTGATGAAGACCTTGCTCTAGATTTAGTGAATACTTAGATTCAAAAAAATCCTATTAACATTGGTGCTCACCTAGGTAAATTATCTTCACTAAAAGAACTTAGTATTCCTATGTTGTTTAGAAATCCTGGTGAGTCTTGGAAAGATCATTTGGATGACTTTAAATTAATTTTTGCTACTCTTGGTATTGTAAATGAAAACATTTATATTATATTTTTATCACAAAAATTATAAGATAAATCTTACAAAATCATTATTTATCTTTTGTAAAAGTGTCATCACACTTAGAAGAATATGGATGAATGGTTATAACTTTTATTTGAGAAATTTAGAAAATATTTAGGTTTAGTCAAAGAATTAGTTAATATATCTATAAATCCAAATGAAATGGTTTACCTATTTGTAATTTGATTAAGTTGATTGTAGAAAAAGATTCTATGTGATGTTAGACAATCTAAAATATTGTATAGACTATATTTTGTAATTATTTGCCTCTGAAGTATAAAATGGATTTAGAAGACATATATATTATGGATTACAATGAAACTACAAATTTTTGTATTGAATATTGAAAGAAATTAAAACATGTTACTTTTAGTGATAGTGATAAAACAAGTTTAAATTCTAATAATGTAAAAAAATTAGAAGCCATTTATAGTCTTATTAATGTGCTAGTTTCCATTTACTAATAACTAAATAATAAGCCATCTAAATCATGTATATTCACCCTCCATCAAAAGCTAAAATTGAAGAGAATAGTCATTCTTATAATGTATGTGAATTAGATCATGATCGTAACACTTGTATATCTATGAATTTTTTAAAAATATATATTCATAAAAATGAGAGTATCTCTATTGATCTTCTCAATAATATAAACATGTGTATATTTTATGAATATTTGGACAATATCAAAATTTCAATTTATTGTATTATCAATACTAGACAAAGAGATTATTTTAATTAAAAAGAATTATAAAAACATAGCTAATATTCTATCAATTTATTTTAAAAATTATGATAAATTTAAATGTATGTATAATAATGCTACATCAGATAATTTTAAAATTAGTTCTCAACAAAATATCTCTTTATCAACTAGTTTTGATACTCCATAATATCCTCCCTATAAGTCCAAGAACTACACACACATTCATCATCCAGATGTTGGTGATTATAACATTATTGATGATTTGGATACTATTAAGGTATGTCTTTCATTATTATAGTATGCTTATTTCCCTAGATAACTTGATAAAATTAAATTTACAATTAAAACCCCTAATTCTAAGGATTTGTTATGATTTCAAGAGGAAACAGAGATTTTTTTTTGAGATTTGTGATCTTTTTACTCATTAAATACCTCCCTTTAATGAATTTTTCAAAATTTCAAATAATATTATTCACATTTATATTCTACATACTAGTGTTTCTAAGAATAATTTTCTTAAATTCATTGTTGATCAATTAGGCACTTCTTATGAAATTTATAATAGAAAACATATAAGTTTTGATTCATGACAAACTAAGAGTTATGATAAATTTCATGATATTTTTATCAAAATCATACAAGATTAAATAATTAGATGCATGACTTATGTTCAAGTATTAAATATTCCTATTAATTATGTAATTATTTTAGTGATATATTGGTCAAAATTAACTAAGGATTTCATATGTAAAGACACAACTTGGCTTCTAGTTGACAATGAGATCATTTGCATGCAAAGAGAAGAACAATTTAGTAATATTATTGATTATGTACATACTATTGTTGATTATGTGTAAATTGGAATTAGTTCTTATGATCTATTAATTTTAGATGAACCTTAAAAAATAGTAAGAAAATACCATTTCTAGAGATAGTTTATGGTTATTATATTTTTATGGATCATGTTAACCACATGGTAGTGGTACTATAATTTGTTTAATTTCTCCTATTCATAAAATATTTTGATATGGTTATGAGTTATCTTTTGATAATACTAACAATAAATTATAACTTGAAGTGTTGTGTTT
Organism: Torreya grandis; assembly: GCA_037957365.1. Classification (NCBI taxonomy): domain Eukaryota; kingdom Viridiplantae; phylum Streptophyta; class Pinopsida; order Cupressales; family Taxaceae; genus Torreya; species Torreya grandis. Next base: position 2,758,827 of record JARHVA010001205.1, read on the forward strand.
ATAATTAGAAAAGGCAATTGAACTTAATATTAAATAATTATAAGTCTTTGGATATATTGAGTGAATAGTTATTAGACAAATTAGAAAAGTTTATATATATATATATATATATATATATATATATATATATATATATATATATATATATATCATCTGAAACATTAAACTCCCTAAGTATATATATATATATATATATATATATATATATATATATATATATATATATATATATATATATATATATATATATATAAACTCAAAAGGTTTGGACTTTACTTTAAAATTCTAAATCTTTCAATATCATTTATATACTTAGGGAGTTTAATGTTTCAAATGATAAGTTTGGTATTTTTTCTTCAAATCCTACTTTAAGTGAAAGTGAATCAATTTTTTATTTTTTATTTTTTATTTTCTAAAAATATTAGAGCTAAAATTCCTTATTTGAATAAAAATTGTATTATTTTAAATTGTGATGAATATATTGATTTTTTTTCTTAAATGAAATTATTTTCATCATGTTGTTTATGTACTAAATTTTGGTGATTAGCTATAGTTAAATACTAACAAATTACCTTTGGTTTAGTTATTCTATAATCAATGTTAACTCCAAATGATTAACCTAAACTTTTATTAACTTAAGAGCCTTTTAGAAAAATAATTTTTGAACCTATTCCTATTAAATTTCATACTAAGGAAGATCTTAAATTTTTATATTTATGAATATAATGTACTCTGGATGAAAAGGATAAGTTTATTAAGATATTGAAGGAATTTACTGATGTTTTTTCTTGGTCCTACAAAGATATAAATTGTCATGATACCAACATAGTTAAACATGATATTTCTATAAATCATGATATAAAACATGTTAGGTAAAAGATAATAAGAATAATCTATTTTTTGAAAGACACCATTAATAAAGAGATTGGTAAGATGCTTTATGGTGATGTCATATATCCTATAAAATATTTTGAATGGGTTTCTAATTTAGTAACTATAAAATATTAAAATTGTGGCATTCCTTTATGTGTATATTTTAGAAATTTAAATAAGGCTAGTGTTAAAGACAATTTTATAGGTAAAAGATAAGAAGAATAATTTATTTTTTGAAAGACACCATTAATAAAGATATTGGTAAAAGATAAGAAGAATAAGAATAATAATCTATTTTTTGAAAGACACCATTAATAAAAAGATTGGTAAGATGCTTTATGGTGATGTCATTTATCCTATTAAATATTATGAATGGGTTTCTAATTTAGTAACGATAAAAAATTAAAATTGTGGCATTCCTTTATGTGTAGATTTTAAAAATTTAAATAAGGCTAGTGTTAAAGACAATTTTAATCTTATTATTATTGATCAAATTTTGTAACAAGTTACAGGATCTGAAATGATGTCTTTACTTGACAAATTTTCTATTTATAATTGAATATTGGTTAATCTAGAGGATACACATAAGAGAACATTTACTAATAGTATAGGAACATTCACTTTTGATTTAATGTCTTTTGGTATTATGAATGTAAGTGTCACTTTTATAAGAGCTATGTTTGTGGATCCAATGACTTAATTGGCACAGTCATTCATGTTTGCTTAGATGATATCACTATGGATTCCAAAAAGAGAAAAAACATATAGATCATTATAATGAAGTTTCCACAAGATGCATGAAGTATGATATTTATCTTAATCCTAAGAAATATATTAATTTTAAGGTATTTTATTTTAAAAAATGGTATTTATATCGATCTCGAATGTATAAAAATAATTAAATAACTAACAGCTCCTAAAGATCAATCTAATCTTAGATCTTTCTTTGGTAAAATTAATTTTGTTTATAAATTTATATAATATCTTTTTGATAAATATAATTTGATACAAATTCTATTTGAAAAATCAATCATATATATGGGAGTCAAGATTAATTCTACTTTTAATAACATTAAGCATGCCATTTCAAGTGTATATATACTTACAAAACATGATTTGACCAAATCATTTATTCTTTTATGTAAATGCAACCAATAAAAACATAGGTGTTGTGATTACTCAAAATGATGAAAATAATGAGGGAAAATATTTTGAATATATGAGCCAAGTTCTTAAAGATGTAGAAATTAGGTATCCACTTATTGATTTTTTTTTTTTTGCATTATATTCTTATTTGATCAAATTTTGTTATCTTTTGATTGGAAATAAGGTTTGTTTTAGTAGATGAGTTAAATGAATGGGTTAAGGGTCTCATACCCAATACAAAATATAATCAAAAGATAGACAAACATAGAAAACAAGACCAAAAATTGTGCAGAGCCATAAGGATTGAATAACCATCAATAGGAAGCTACCACATGCAAGCCATCATAAAAAACCTACAAAAAAGACAACAAAAAAATAAAACCCCAAAAGTCAAGAGTCTAAGCCCTTTGACTCTGAATAAAGAAATAACTTATTAATTCTATAGATTTCTTTGTGCTTTTACTTCCCTTGGTTTTAATCCCCACTATTTTAACTTCCAACTTTTCTTGAATAATCTTCTTCCTTTCCTCCTCTCCTTCTCTGCACTGATCATTGTTTCTCTTTCTAAAATATGGGGTTTAAAAAAACATTCTCACATTTTCATCACCCTCTCTCTAATTATCTCCTTTCCCCAAGGAATAATCCTCCAGGGATAACAACAATTTTAGTTTATCAACTTCACTTGAAATTTTACAGCATAACACCCTCTAAACTAAAACCTTTTCTTGGAGATTTTACATAGACAATTCAACTTAAATAGTCAAATTATTCTTATAAGAAAAATGACCCATGCTAGTAATAGGGTCAACATATATAGGGTTTCCCTTTTGAATACCTCGAAGGGATAAATAACCAAAAAAAAATTCTCCCCTATCCCTATGGGCTTCTTACCCTCTCTATTTCCCAAATAATCCTTGCTATCCCTAGTAGGATCTTCCTGGTAACTTTGACTATGAATTGCCACCCAAACAATTTTACTCCAAAGTGGATCCCCCCTTTTAATAATCAAAAGAGTAAGTCCTAGGTGGATAAGGTTAGCAGATGGGTCATTATTTAAATTATTTATAGAAATCTATAGTGACTTTATTAAAAAAAAGTGATGCTAATAGGATGCCCTTTGAAGAGGTTAAGGAAAAGAAAAAGATGGAAGAAAAAATCAATGTGTGTCCCCTCTTGGATTATGTATTTCATACCCTGTAAACACACTTATCACCATTTTCTAAGAAAATCAACATATAATAAACCTTTCTAGTTAGAGGACTTAGGTTTTTTCTTCTTAGTAATATAAAAATTATTAAAGAGCTATTCTTTCCTTTTTTATCTTTAAAGGCTTTAACCCCATTGCAAACTATACCTTAAACTTCTTTAATAATTTATTCAGAGATGGTTATCTTAAGGCCACTCATCCTAACTTCTCTCTCAAACCATCCCCTTTAAAAATTATGATAATAGCCACATCATGCCCTACTATACTCTCCATGAACTTTAAGAATCCACTCTTCACTCAAAGAAAGATAGCAATGTGAATTTTGAGGATTCAAGAATTTGATTTTGAATTCAAAACATCCAAGACTAAGATTATTGACTAATTAAAACACTTGGTTTAGAATATTTACTATACTATAAATATTTTAGTTTCATCTGTTAGTGATTATTTGTATGTTAAGTTTCATTTTTAAACCATGAATGTTGTTGATTTGTCTAGAAATTTTAAATTTGATCATAAAATAAATTATTGAGATTGTTTATTTTCAAAAGATGATTGGTATCATAATTCCTTTTATTATTTTAAAAATCAAGAATGCCCTAAAAATCTAGATAAAAAGTAAAGGTGAACTTTAAGACTTCAAGATTTGAAAATCTATTTATTGAAAAAACATTCTATTTTATAGAAATAAGGATGGTATTGTGTTAATATGTCTAACTCATGACCAAAATGAAAAGGTGAATAGATAATCTAATGAAGGTAGATGTGGTGGTCATTATGTAGTAAAAACCAATGTTTATTATATTTTGCATTCCTATTATTAGTTACCTACATTATTTTATTATGATTATAAATTAGTTCCTACATGCATGCCTTGCCAATTGTTTTTTGGAAGAGATAAATTACATGCCATGCCTTTAAATACTATTATTCTTATTAAATCTTTACCAAGTAGATAATTCACTTTATATCATACATTCATCCTCGTTATTCAACTAGTCATAGGTACATTTTGATTGATACTAATTATTTTATGAAATGGACTTAAGTTAAAGCCCTAAAAAGTTTAGTTAAAACTAAAATTATTTAGTTTTTGTAAATTTAATATTTTTTAGATGCGGTGTTCCTTATGAGATTATTTCATATAATTATCCTCAATTCATTTCAGATTAATATTTATAGTTTTTGGGACATTATTTTATTATTCAAAGTCATTCCTTGAAATAATATCCTAAAAGTATTGGATGTGATGAATCTATGAATAAAATTTTGATTTCTATTATAAAAATGTTGGTTTGTGAGAATAAAAATAATTGACATCTAAAGAAGTTTGAATTGATATGGGATGATCACAAAATTTTCAAAGTAAGTAATGACTATTCTCCTTTTATGATAACTTATGGATTTGAAACAACTTTGCCAATTTAACTTCAAACTTATTTTTCTTGAATTACTTTATAATATTTATCGATAGTTACAAATATGATATATTAAAGACTTAATGATATAATAAATTTAGATGAAACCAAAGATACTATTTTAGAAAAGTTAGAAAAGGTTAAACAATATTAAAGAAGTTTTTTGACAAAAAACGTTTTTGGTAAATGTTTTAAAATTGGTGATCTTGTTCTTTATTGGGATAAAATACTCAAGGACTTATGTAAATATCATATGTTTGGCTCTCTTTGTCTTAGTCATTATAAAATTATTGTTATTCTTGAAAGTAACACTTTTCATTTACATGATTTAGATTAAATTTTGTTGTGTTATTCAATCAATGGACATTATTTAAAGTAAGTTCATAGATAATTTTCTTTTATTTTATTTGTTATTTTTTGGTTTTGATTGCTTTATTTTTTGTTTATTTTAGTTTTATTTTAGTTTTGGTAGTTTGTTTTCTATTTTATTTTTTGTTTGTTTTAATTTTATTTTCGTTTGTGGTAGCTTGTTTTCTATTTCTTGTTGATGGATTAGAATTTGAATAAAAAGTGAAGTATTCATCATTCTAAAGATAATTTACTATGAGAAATACATTATCAATATAAGTTTTGATTATGTTGAATAATTTCATTTGATTATTATCAAGATTTTATTTTATGAATAAACATAAAATGAATATGAATATTTTAAAATCATTAATTAATTTTTAAAATATGTATTCAAGGCTATACATTAGCTATTTATCTAACCGTAAAATCACCATTTAATCTATTATTTTCTTCATACCATGCTAGATGAAAAATTTATACCTTAACATATTTTATAATTTTAAAATTTGTTCATGTATAAATGCTTTAGAAATTATTAAACCTAGTTTATAGTTAGAACCTAGTTTCACAAATAAAACTAGCTAGCAAGGTTGTCAGTGTTTATCTTATTTTTACAACCCTTTTTTTTGAAGGTCTTGTCATGTTTCCAGTTTTACCATATATATAACCTAACACCATAAATAATAAAACTATCATTGGTGGCCAATTCATTTGAATACATTTAAATATGCATTTTTAATAACACGGTCAAGCATTTAAATTACAACATTGAATAATTTTTTTAGCTTTTATTTGAATTAACTAGTTTTGAAATAATAGCTTTATTCTTAATGAAAATGTTTCTTAGTATTGATCTCTAATGATTTGAATTTTAAAAGGTATTCAATGCTTCATAACTATAAAATCAATTTTGTATGAGGTTGATAAGATGCATGATCATTTTAAAATATGACAAACATCTTATTCTTATGTTGCATTATAACACTTGGTAATATGTGAATTGATGAAACTGGGTAAGATACACACTCAATTATTTAGTGTGTAATTATCACATTTGAAACTCTTCTGTTATCAAATTTTATATTCAACATCCATAACATGTATTTCTAGGCATTCTTGATCATATTACTTTCATAAGAGGTTTTCAATTTTTTATTTTTTAATTTGAATAAGCAATATATTTCTAGCCTTGGATGTTTGGAGGAAATATGATTGGATTCCATAATAATTTAAATGCTTTAAAAGTATTAAAAATAATTTTTAGGCACTTAGGTTATATAAAAATTTGAGGACCTAAATGCATTTACTAAGTGACATATGTATTTTATTAATTAGGTGTTAATATGAACATCAGTTAAGTTATATAAGTCATTACTCCCATTGAGTCGACTTTAGACGTGATGATTTTATAGTTGATAACTATGTTGAATATACTCCTAGTTTGGTAGATATAAATAACTTAAACATGGTTAATGATGTTGAGTTTGAAATATAGTTAAAATTTTAAAATAATTATTCATCATAGATTTGGTTTTAAATGGAATAAATAAGTTATCAAACCTGAGGTTTGATCCTTTTATATTTGGTGGAAAGTTTGAATATTTTTTTTGAGTACTTGACTTTATTTTTGGTTTTGGGATATATATGGTAAGAATGTTAAATTTTTGTTAAATGAGGTTAGGAAGTTGTTAACTTCGGCATAATTTGTTACCAATATGACAAAAATATGTAAGACAATATAATCTGAATATGTCATTGTGGATCATATTAAATGGTGATGATGTAAATATAGAAGTTGTAGTATTATTATTTGTTTTCATTAAATCACAAGTTTGGTGTAGAAACAGAGATATAATGGAAAATAGTGTTAATATGGTCAATAAGGAATACAACGATATTTGGAGAATATTATCAAAGATATTTTACAAGGTATACCTTGGTTGATCTTCTAATTTGAAGATATGATAATGGAATATATGTTTCATATGTCTATGTTTATTTTCATGAATTTACATCTCAACATTTGGTGTTAAATCTCTAATTTAGTTATTAGAAAGATAATTTTTTTTTGTGTTTCAAGGAATTTACATATATTTGGGTTCTTGTTTCACTATATTCACATGGAAATGGATTTTTATTAATTGGTTTTACACTTATGAAATAGTTTCAAAAGTTTGGTTTTTGTTTGATACGGCTTGACCACAACCTTTTGATTATTAGTTTATGTTTTTAGAAGATATTTGGATATTTTTAGTACACATTTGAAGAAACTTTCATGGTTTCAATTATGCATGTGTATTCTTGTTGAAAAAAATGTCTCCTATCGAGCTATTTGGTTAATGAGATTAAGTGGTGGGTTTTTTTACTAGATATACTTGTTAATGATATTTATTAAACATAAAATATTGATTTGAAGTAATAGGCCTATGTCAAATAATTTTTATTTCGGTTATGAATTTTCATATACATATTCAAAAGTATTTGACATATTGAGTAGTTTTTGAATATAACAAAGAAATAAATTATTATAATTACATTTAATTATCAAAATATTCTTAAGATATTTATAAAATAATGATTTAAGGCAATTATGGTTTGACATATATTCTAGTAGTATCATTCTAAGAAAATACTACATGCAAAAAATAATAAAAATTCATAGGTATTTAAATCTTTTGTTTTTATAATTGTTTCGGTGATCACATAAGTCAAAATTGGAAAGATAAAGAAATAAGTGCTTGGATTTATAATTTTTGTGGGGAACTATTTCACATTTATTTCATTATTTAAAAATAATTATTTATAATTTTGGGACATCGTAATAAGTCATTACATGAACATTCATGTGTTGGTTTTGATTTGTGATAATGATTGAGAGAAAATATTTTTGAATTGAATTTATGAAGGAAATATTATTATAAAGTGAACAATCTCAGTTTAGTGTTGATAAACTATGATTTAAATATATGTGATTTTCAATTTAGTTGTGGTATTTGGTATTTGGATAACATGGCAAAATATTTTGGGGTCTATGTTTTGAGAACGTGATATAAGATTGAACTAAGTATTATTATGTATTGAATCTTGTTTATTTTTCCATTTTTATCTTCATGGGAATTTCTCTATGAATCTTTTGAAAATAAGTAGCTTCAGTCCTTATGTGAAAATGGTATATGCCAAGCTTAATTATTATATGATTATTTCAAGATTTGGTTATCTTGAAAGGTGTAATCTATTAAGATTTAAATATTTTAAATATCCAATATAGGTATTAGGATTTGAAAGATTAAACAGGAATGGATTTGGTTATATGCCATTTATCATGTTATGGAGTAATGAATTATTAATTTATAAATATTGGTAATTTGTTTACAAGTTTGAACATTTTGATGGATAAATATTATGAGATAATGCTTTCAATTTACAAATAATAGATATAGTAAGTTCTTATTGTGTAAATTATTTTAGAAATATTATTTCAATATATTTTGCTCAAAGATGTCAGGGTGGATCTCAAATTAATATAATTCTCATAGAGATACATGGGGTCATGTTGATGAAAAAATAGTGAAGACACTCCTTCACAGGGTAGGTCTCGAAACCAATATTTTTATGGCCATAGGACTATTAACACTTTTCATCATCACTATGAAAATCATGTATCCATTCATTTTGAGGCTTCTGATCCCACATTTTAAATTGTACTTGATTGATTTATTTCTACTTATTTGAGATTTCATGGTAATATATGTTTGAGAAAATAAAATTGAAGATATCATCCTCAAAAAATGAGGTACTCTGAGTGAGTCTTATCATCACATGCACATTGATATTAAATCTAATCTGCATAATGCTCCATTAACTAAATAACTAGAAAATGTGCTTAAATCCACTATAAATTTGCATTCTCATTCACTTGTTCCTCTTAATGGTAAGAGCACAAAATTAGGGGGAGGGGGGGAAATTTCATGGACATTTTTGATAATTTGATCCTATTTTTTAAATTATGGCTTAGTAATTATTAATCCATAACGTGATGATACTATTAAATAATTTGATTGCATTATTTTAAACAATAATGCGATCACATTATCATTATTTTAAATAATTTGATCACATTAATAACATGATCATGTTACATGTGTCAAAAAAAAAAAAAAAAAACCAAACCCAAATATAAATTCATAATTTTGCATTTGGTTCTCCTTTGCCTTTCATGATCATATTTTATGTGAGAGAGATCAAATCTTGACAAGCAGCTGCTAAATTCATCCCAATAATTAGCTTATCAATGATGCAAACATATAGAATAGGTAAGTGCTAAAAATCTACACTTGTTAACCATAATTTTTGATGATTTTCATTGTTTAACCCTAATTTTTAATAATTTTATTAATCTTTTATTATAATTTATTTAGTTTAAATAGTTCATCTTGCTAATCCTCCTCACCCTCCATAGAGCCCCCTTGTTTGTCCTCATAACCTCAAAAACACCCTCTTGTTCCTCTTCCTATCCTTCCACCTAACCCTCCTATAGTTACACAAAATCCCCAAGGCAGTTAGGATATTCTAATCAACAACATTATGGGAAAAAATTGAAATTGAAGAATTAATTTGGATAATGAGGGATCCTACTTCCACCAACCCCCACCACACCTATCTATCCAATTCTTTAGAGACATTACTAGGTTAAATTGATTCTATAATGAGTCAAATTGATATATGAACTTCATATTGAGATAGTTGTAGGTCTTATTATGTTGACAATTTGTTATCACTTGAGGTCAAGAACAAATAAATATCAAAAACCTCTCTTTGTACCTTATTCAATGAGCCAAACACCGATGAACCCTTTTTAGTAACTAATAAGTGTTTTCCAATTCATTACTATTAACATAATTTAATCACAACTCAATTTTTAGATCAATAGTAGAATGTGTTATATTATCCACCATGTACAAACCATGAAGTTCCATTGTATTTTTTGATGAAAATCTACTATGAGTTTTTCCTTAATGGGATTCTAAACTATTTTGGTTTTTTTTAGTTTTAGGGCCAAGGGAAAAGGCTTTGCATAGGATCGACCAGGTGCATAGCCTAATCAGCCTACAAGGATTCATATCAAAAAGCCAATTTAACCTAAGATCCCCTCTATACTTTAGTAGGTTATGGAGATAGACATTCTACATGCTCTTAGTTCACTCATTTATATACTTATTCATCATAAACTTAGGCTCTCATAGATCAATGTTAGAGATACAACACCTAATGTGCATACATGAGGCCATCCTTACAATTGAGGTGGAGTTATATGCATTGAACCTTCTGATGATGGTGCTAGTGGTTTAGATGGATTGGATAATACTATTATCAGTGATGTTTTTTTGTCACACACATTTGGTGTGCAAAAATCATCCATTACAAAGATGCATGTATATTTTATATAAATGTCATGTTAAATTTAAGTTATATTTGAAAATTTATTTCTATAATAAATAATTTATATATAAATTGAATAATATATGTCATTTTTATATTACAGGAGGTGATAGTGCCTTCATCATCACAATTGACATTTACATCATTTAGTTTGATGCAATCATTATTTACATTTTTGGATCCAGCTACAAGCCCATCCACTACTACATTTGTCTCTATTAATATGACACCTTTTAATTATACAAATTTAAAATTTCAAGTTAGTTTTATGATCTATGTACATTTAGTCTATGTATATTTACCTTATAATTTTAATTTAATTTTATCTATCAAGTATCTTGACACATAGGCTCTAACAAGCTTCCCTAATATATATGGAAACACACTATTACCTCTACTAAATACCCATCTCATATAATTTTCTATCCTTTTTTGTCTTCTATCTTTAATCTCTTTATCTCTTTGATCACTCTAAATTTACTAGGTGTTTCTTGTTCACACTTACCTACTCAATGGTTCTTAAGAATCTATTTGTTTACTTAATCCTCCTTCTCTTCTTGAATTCATTTTACTAATCAACTACCTCAGTAATATTTCCTTTTAACATCAACCTCCTTAGTTTATACTCTATTTTCATGTTTTGTCTCTTTATCCTTGCTCTATTATTTACAATCTTCTTTATTATTTTCATAGGTCTACATGCTATTTTGATTTTGTCCTTAAAAATTACTCATAATAGAATATATATACTCAATTATATCTCATTTCATGTATCCAACCATTCAACAAAACCCACAAGCTTCAAATCTTCACTTAACTCTTTTTTCCTCTTTGACACCTTCCTTCTACTAGCCCTTTTTTGAGGTAAACCTAATTGTTCTGAGTAAACTAAAAATATCCCAACCAAAATAAACCTACATTCAAATAATTATTTAAATCACAAATCTCATTTAGGGACTTTCATAATATAACTCTCTTGGGAGAACACCTAACTCAGCACCCCTTAGGACTAATTAGGTCTCTTATACCTAATTCAAGGCTATTGATTGTGAAACCATACCATACAAACTCAAATCAACTTTAAAAATTCAAAATAATATTCTTCCTATATAAATATATGTATCCATAGATTATAATTACTTTTCATCATTTAAATCACTTGTTATCTCATTTTATAGTTTCAAACCGTAACTTGTGTTATCTTAGTCTTGCACCTACCCAAGAGGACAATAAATGATCTAAAATGAAATTTTGACCTTTATCAAAGATTATAAGTATTTAAATGGATTTTAATTTACCCCATACATCTTCTCAAACTGTTAATTTTCCTTTCTCAATTCTAAATCACTCCCAACATGTAGTTTTACAGAATTTATGTACCCCTCCAACATGACTATGTCAACAAATAGGACATAATTACCATTAAGAGACTTTACCTTTATTTGAGGTAAATTAAAATAATCACACACATGTAAAAATAATATCCCAAAACTTTCAAAATACCTTAAATCCTTAACTCTATTTCTAAGAACTCTATATGGTCTTTCTTTATGACTATGCAAACTCATAATTGTTACTAATTGGGATGTATATAGTCTTCCCATATATTTTGTATTTTATCAATAGTATTGATAATTTAAATGTGTTTACATTCATTTAATATAGATGCTCTATATATTACTTATCTTTCAATCATTTATAATGACATGTTAAACTAACTATGTTCTCCTATTTCTGATTGTCACTGAAGATAGAATATTGAAACTTGGGTTTCACCACTTTGAACCTATAAATTACTGACTTGAATCTTATCAAAATATAGATATAAAAACTAAAATATTGATCATAAATTTATAGACACTTATTTACATTTTACTCTATCAAAAGAAGCTTTACAAGTAAGGACAGAGTTCTTGATACGTCTCTTATTCCTTTTCTCTCCCTAACTTTTCCTTGTCTAAGTGATATTAATATTTCCTATTCATACTCTCCCACTCACACTTGTTACATGTATTAAAATTTTATATTACCTTTAAATTGTAACCTAATTACTATTATTGGCCATTGCACATTGCACATTGCATGGCAATTACACTTCTGTGATTCTTGGTTTACATTATTATGATATGCACTTTGAAATATGTTGCCACATATATCTTGGTTTACGTTGAGAAAAAAATGCCATATATATTTTATACTTTATATATAAGTAAGTGAGACTTTATTTACATGAATAGTTGATGGCTCAAGAAGAAACTCCTCCCTCTCTATGAGCTAAGATAGATATAGGCATTGTTACTGTAATATCATCCACATAGCCATTGGCAGAGGAATGTATTAACTTGTAATTTGAACTGTAAAAATAGACTAGTATTTAAATAATTTTACTACACACTTAGGGAAATATAATTTATGTAAATGTATTATGGATGTAGGTTTTTCCTATGACATCTTATAGTCCCAATTAGATGATTAGTAGGATAACTTCTCATGTTTTTCCATACTTTAGATGCCTATTAAAACAACTAAGCCTGCTATTGATTTTTTTGAGCATAAAAAAGGGATTAAGTAGGACTGTGATCTTATAATAAGTGCATGTTTAAATTGTTTTTTTATTGTAATTTAAAATTAATTTCTTAAAAATTATTTAAATATATTTAATGTTAATGTTGTAATAATACTTATATTTCAATAGGTTTACTTGCAAGTGAGCTATGAGTATAAAACTAATAGTGGGACCTTGTAGTAATCTAAGGCATTAGAGGGGTCTCCATATACTAGTAGGGTATTTCAAGGAGAGTCTTCTTTGAAGAAGCTAAAGATAAGAAATCTATTTGATGAATAGGATGTCTTACAGGAGATGTACTTTTTGTATGCATATATGACAATTTACACATTTTTTGAATTATATATGCATATATGACATTCACCCAACATTAGATACTATGTTGGTAGATGTAATTTTTTTATGCCTATCATGAAAATCTATGTATTATTTACATTGCATACATGTTCCTATATTATATGCCTATCATGGAAATCTATCTAATTTATATTTGATTTTTATTTCATTGTATGTTATTATACAATTTTTTTTATCTTCCAAACTATTATCTATCGGGTCTCGTATTTAATGTTGTACACAAATGAAGTTTAAAAAAGTGTTCTTTTCAATGCTATAAATCTCAAATCTCCTATATTTTTTTAGATTAAGGTTTTTATTTCATTGTGTGTGGTGGAAATGACTAATCACACTCTTATCTTTTTTGCATTTGTAATCACCCATTTACAACTTTTCAATTGATCATTAACACAATTCGATTACCCTTAAAACCCATACCCAATCATGTTCAAACTTGTATAATGAAAAGACATAAAATCATTCATAAATACCTATAAATTTCTCACTCATATAACTATACCTGTAAGTTACTTGATCTTTCACTTTCACCTAGCTCTAATGCCTTTTTTATTAGCTTTTCTTGAAACTATTGATGAACATTCTATATAGCTAATTATATCTCATATAAACTGTCTATAAGTGTTACCTCTTGGTTATATATTTCATTATATTTAATAGTTAAGGTCTCATCCAAGTAGGAAATGAGTGTAATTATCTTTTGTGTATGCGATACATTATTGATTCTATATCTTGTTATTTGTGTCTAACTTGGATGAAATGAGTATTATTTTACATACATAGATACATGTATATGGTGGGATTATTTTAATAAGTCATAAACAATTTTGACAACACCTTTTTGGAAACAATTTTGAAAACTCATTGGAGAAAAAAGTGAGCTATGAATATTCTTAGTTGATCTACAAATATCTGCATAAGCAACTCTGAAGATAATCCATCAAACTAATAAAATGTTTTGTTGAAGCTCTGAAGATCTATCAAGTAGCTTTGTAGATGTTACATCAAAGCTCTGAAGACCCACCCAAGTAACTCTAAAGATATTATTACAAAGCTATTAATATGTTTCAATGAAGATCTGAGGACATATCCAGATATGTTCTGGGGATGTATAACATCACCCTAAAGGTGCGTAGTTGTAGTCTATATATTAATATAACAACTCCAAAAATATCTACTATACATATATAGATTTACATTTTCAGCTTTATCTTTGATAAACTTGTAAGATGAAATTTTTCTTGACCTTGACTATAACATCTTTAGTCTTATAAAAGGCTACCTTTTATACTTAAAATATACTATTCACTCATGAGACAATGATCCATCTTTAGACATAACCGTTTATTATCCCCTAATACCACCTAATGCATAATTTTCTCTTATATATTTAAGAAGGCTATGAATGTCCTATTAATATTCTTTGAGATCATGAATAATTCTAACCTCACCTATCCTCTCTTATTCTCAAATTAATTCAAAATCCACTCTCAAATAATCTTCTTTTAAACTAGTCAATTACTCATTAGGTCTGCTCTTAACTAGTCACCAATCTCTTACATATACTCTCTTTATTTTGAACAATATTATTTAAGACACTTTGGATATGTCTTAGTAAAACTCAAGGATTTATTCAGGTTTCAAAACTTACAAGAAATCAACCAACTCTAGGTCATTCAAAGATTGATATCTCATTCTTAAATTTTATCTTTTTACATTTCTAGGTCTCTAGACCTAGTTATTGCTCCAATAGGTTAGTTTATCAAAATAGAGTTTGTATCTCTTAAATATTATATTTATCATAGTATTTTAGTAACTGTAACATGTTTTAACCCTTAATCAAGCTTATAGCTCTCAAATCAGCTAAAAAATCATCTTTGCCAAGTTTGAACATATTTTGTGGGTGGAGACTTTCGTATAATTATTATTTTGATGAGTCCTGACTATGAAATAACACTAACAACATGTCCAAGGAGATGATAACATATAATACTAGGTACTTGGCCTCCCATTAGGATCAATTGACAAACCCACCACCCTTCTTGACTTGAAGAATGCCCTTCTCAATACAAGAAAAAAGAAAATTTTTAGCCTAATTTCAAACACATGTAAAACAAAATTACATGAACTAGCGAATATATCCCCTAACTCTTTAATCGCTCTAATCACACCTCAAAGCACTCAAGTGGAATATTTTAGAGAAATCCATTGGATAAGATGTAGTGAGGGGTCTAAAAAAGCAAATTTTTGGCATTGAACAAACAACTTCTTAAGCTCCAACTGGTATTTCTCCCTCTTTGACCTCTACCTAAGAATATATCAGTTATATCATGTAAAAATAGGAAAATTACATGTTATCACACCATAACAATGTTTAAATCCATTCGAAAGTGCATTTTCACCACAATTCTATAGTGTGGAAACAATGACAACAAATATTGTCAAAGTTGAAGCTATGGTTCTAGAAATCTAGTTTTGATGCTTCCTAACCAAAAAATGACATTGAAATCATGTCTAAGGGGAAGAAAACATCTATGACTACATTCTTATCTTTTTATCAGGCTTGATTAACAAACTCACCACATATTCCAACCTCAAGAATGCTCTTCACAATGCAAAAAAATGCAATTTATTAGCCTAAGTTTAAACACATGTAAAACAAAACATAAGAGTCATTTACTAAGATTCTATAATTTCTAACTTGATATTTGATCATGTAAAACCTGAGTTTCTCTTACATTCAAGAATATAGAATTCACTACTAACAATGCCAACCATGTGAAAGTGGAAGCTTACATGATGCCAAAAACCAACAAAAAATTGTTAGTAAGTAATTAAAAATAAAATTCATATATACTACCTAAAAAATAAATAATATTTGGTAAAATTAATTACATATAAATTATAAAAGTCAACATACTTATGTATATTAATCCTACAAACCACTAGGATCTACTCTAACCCTTATAGTATCAAAAATAGCTTCATGGTTTAACTCCCAAACTTTCCATAGCTTCTTATTTAATGGCCTCCCATGATATTTATGTAATTAAATATTCATTTCAAGAATCAAATATGAATAGTGCAATATCTTATTTTACATTTCAAACTCTTCAAACAACCATTGATCTAAACTTTTTATAGGATATCATCAAAACCATGGTCCAGTGACTACCACTATCCTAGTGGGATAGTCAATATTTTCTTGATCTATAATTAGGGAAGTTAATCTTTTCTTTCTCTCTATACACTAACACATATAGTAATCAATGCCATATTAATTATCCTTATTTTCAATAGCTATAAAAACATTCCCTATGTCACAAAAAACCATTTTAGTGACAATATGAAGATATATAATGAGAATAGATTGTACATAATGAAAATAATTCTACATGGATATACTAGATCAAATACATGGTTAAATTCATGTAATGATGTCATATTTTTAAGTTAAAATACTAATTGAATATGATATGTGTTGATTAAAATTAGAGGTTCAAAACTTCAACCATCCACCCTCTCTTGTGACTCACACTCATTGCAAATATAATCCATTCATGTAGAATGAAATCATGCCAAGTGTCTCATATGAATAGTTTAAGAACATAAACTTGAGCTATGAAATGAGTAAAATTCAATTTAACCTATTAGAATCATTCAATCCTCATAATTTACCAAATTTTCTTTCTTGATTAACTAAAAATGTTTAAAAATAGTAGAATTTGGTTGAATACCTTAAAACATATTATTATACCATTCAACCCTATATTTTTTATTTGTCAAATGAACACCCTCTTCAAATTTTAGTTCCTCCCTTGCAATAGCTACTTTTACACATGATCCTCTTTTCCATGGCTAGCCTTGATGAAACTCCATATGTGTTCTACACTAGTGGTAATGTGCATCATACTCAACCAATAAAACATCTATGTATTTTTTAGTTATGATGTGCAATTATTGGACTAAACATAGTATTGATTGAAAGTAATGTTCCTCTGACTCAACTATTCATAAAACTTTTGAAAACAACACTGAACATACTCTAAATAATGTGATTGGTCATCACTAATATAGAAATGGTATATCTTTAATATTTTATGTTATTATTCTATACTATTAAGGGCATGCATGAATGTTATATGCATTAATATGACAACTTGTGATGAGTTGTAATTCTATGATTTAATTTCCATTTGGAGTTTGAATTTGTAATATTTAAAAAATTCATCTACTAAAATAATAATAAAACCAAGTGTAAATTTATCCTTGTTTATATTTAAATGTTCATCTAACCATCTATCCCTATGTGTATGCATTTCATACTCAAACAATTTTCTCCCTAAATTTGAACAAAAATTTAAAAATAGGTATCTTTTTTGTAACAAGCTCACATGTTTTAGATTCTTTTCCATCTTTTACTTAATAAGTAACTTATTTATATTTTCTTAAACCAACTAATTTTTATTGAATTTCACTTGTAATATCCTCATAAATACATGTTTTTAATTTTGACAATCCACTACAAATGTTGTAATTTCCATTTAAACATAATTTGTTGTAAAATAACTATCCATCTAGTCTTTTGAAAAAGATAGCTGAAAAAAATTCCCTGAATGATTTTGGTGTCAATTAAAAGCCACACTCTTTGAAAATGTTTTTAGTATTTATTTTATAATGAATATAGTGAAAAACATCGTAATGCATTGAAAATTCAACATGTTGCCTACAACATCAAGTGGTATGTGATTTATTTTTACATAAAAAGGTTTGGCCATCTCAAAATATATTTGAAAAATAAAAAATTGTAGATGTTTTTTGAAAAATTTAGAGTAAAATTATGTTTGAGTCATATCCAATAAATTTTTTGGATGAAATTAACAATTACGAGAACCAAATCTTCTTTGCACTACATCTCTTGCATTAGGAAAAACTCTTGTATTGTCTTTTCAAAATTGAGTAACTCTTTTATATTATTGTATATAACCTTATCCTTTTATGAAAGTGTACCATAGAATTCCTAGATATCATTAGTATTAGGTCCATTATGTCCTTCACATCTTTCAATTGTTTTAATTAATGCTTTTCTATTTATATTAAGTAATCATCTTATTTTTGAAACCATTCATTCTTCCTTGTTTGTTAACTTACTACACAAGTTATAAGTATGCGTCAATTTCTCATTCTAAAAATATTAGTTTTATAATTTTTAGACTAATTTAAGGATTCAAACTATGTTTATTTATAACTACAACATTTTTAGACCACTTCATGCCACAAACATACATGACTATACATGTTCATGTAATTTGTCTTTCATTGATACAAGTGAAAAACAAATTATATGGCCATAAAATAGGCCTAATTATACATATTAAAAAAATATATTTTCAATTTTTTAAGGTTGTTAGGCACATCACACAGATGGCTATCCATTTTTTAAATTAGTTTTTAAGTTATATTTACTTGTAAAATTCATAAAAAAAGTATTTATTGAAAAAATATATACAAATATAGGTCACAAACTAGAAGATCTTATCTAAATTTTTCTCAAAAAAGCTTCAAATAATATTAAACTCTGCTAAAAGAATATTGCACCACATGGTCGTCTATCTATTCTATTTTCCTAAAACAAATAGGAGTTCCTCTTCAAATTTTAGATGTTTGACCTAGTTATACAATAGTGTTTTGGAAACTAGACTCAAAATGATACATTTCATGTTTTCACACTATCTTCAAATTTAGAGTGTAGATATCTCAAATTATCTATAGAAATTTAAATTTATGAAATTTTAATAAAATCATGTCCACAAATAGGCCACTTTTTGTCCTCTAACATTGTGTGCTTACCCATAATAATAAATTTACCTCACATGAGCATGGAAGACCTGATTATTATATTAGGAAACATGGTATATTCCCTATATAACATCCCCTGGTACCTAAGAAGATGAAAAAAGTTAACTCAAAGGTTGATGATTATGAGGGCACAAAAATTGGTTGAAGTTATCACTACACCTATGGAGTATACATAGTACCAAACTAATATGAGATATGAATTTATTTATTTAATTTATGATGTATACTTAGATTAGGTATTTATTCATGTTAAATACTTTAACCTTGACTTTTTACGATGTGGTGATACTTTGAATATATGCATATGATTTTGATAGTTTTGATAGATATGGTAGTATTTTTATTTTTTGTGGAGCAATATATTTGATGTTTACTAAAATTTTATAAAAATTATTATGGTATTTAATATTTTAAAGTATTTAATTTAATTTAATTGTTATTAGTTATTATGTTTGTTTTGTATAGTTTAATATCTAACTTAAAATGTATTGTAATGAGTTGAGGGGCCCCACATGTTAAAATTGTTATCGGTATATTATTTTAATTTGATTTGATCTTTTTAGACTCTATTTTAAGTGTAAAATTAATGTTTGATATATAAGTTAACTAATTGAATTTTAAAATTCAATCAAATTTAATAACAACTAAGTTAAAAGTTAGTTGTAACGTATTTATAACTATTTAGAAAAATATTACTTTATAAATAGATCAAAATCATATCACAAAGGGATAAATATTATAGGTATTAAAGAGATATAAAGCTATTTATATTTGCATCTTACTTATTTATCTGTGTAAACAATCACTAATGTTATATATTTATTTGCAGATAGAACGAATAATACACACTCTGATGGTGAACAAACTTGCTTGTTTAACATAGGTATATCCAAGTTTTATGTTTAATTTATAAATTGATTATATAAATTGTATCTTACGTAACATATTATAATAATTATATATATGAAATCATATGTGTTTAATCTCATGTATTTGATTCTAATAATGATGAATAGATCACTTTACATGACATTTGTTGATCTCTCAATTGTGATTTATTGTATTTTGAAGACTATTTGTATTGAAATCTTGTTTCTCAATAAAATTAATTCACTTTTTGATAAGATGGATTTCATTCTAAGACTTTTACTCACTTATTTTTATTTTATTTTTCTATCTTAGATTTTACCTTATAGTAGTTTAATTTGTTTTCTGTCAGATTAGAGTTTAATACTTTAATTTGTTTCAATTATATGCTTAACTTTAATTTTAATTTAGTTCTTTTTCTCTTTAGTTTATGTTTATTTTTTATTTCATTTTTGTATTTCCTTTACAGGTCTATTATTGTGGCTTATTTTCATATTTAATTAGGATTGTAATTTATTTAGTATCATTTAAAATATTTATCTATTTTAAGATTCTTTATTTTTATTATTTCATTAAGCGTTTAGTTTAGTTATATTTTATGGCTAGGTTACATAATTAGAATTTAAATTAAAGATTATTATATTAAATACATGTTAATTTTATTGTTGAATAAGTATGTTTTAATATTTTTCATAATTAGATTTTAATATTGAGTTTGATTTTCGAGAATAGTCTTTTATTTATCTAACATATTCAAATATTAGTAAAGATTTAAATAGGTTAAGTTATATTTTATTGTTTTTAATTTCTTATTTTGTATTAATCTTAGGTTATTAATTGATAATTTATTTTGTAGCTTATAGGTTATTAGATGGCTTATTTTATATAATTATTTATTTTTGTATTTATTTATGTCCTGTTGTTTGCCTTCCATTTTTAGATATTTTATTTATCCTTTAGTTAATTTTGTTTCTTTTTTTTGGACCTATTTTGAGACTAAATAAATATCAAGAGATCATAAACAAGTAAATTAATCAGAATTACAAAGAATCAAAGAGATTTTCCTCAAGGTAATGTTTTATTTATAGATTTTA
>JARHVA010001205.1:2785000-2915000 GCA_037957365.1 Torreya grandis
AATATTACACGTGTATTATTATTATTTTTATGATATCCTAGTTTAAATTAATTTATTGGAATCCCATATTGAATGTTTAAATTCTATGTCAAATATATTGTATAAAGGAAATTTTATGATAAGGCATCTAATTGTGAATTCAAAAAGACATACTTAGAATACCTTTGTCACATAATTTATATTCATAGGGATTATAGTGACCATACAAAGTTCAAGGCATATCATTTAAAATTACCCAATACTCTTATGAAACTTCATAATTTCTTAGGTTTTGGAGGATTTTATAAAATATTTATGAGGAACTTCTAAACAGTTGGTCATCCCTTGAATAACTTAAATAGGAAGAATTCATTTAAGTGATCCAATAAAACATAAAAAATTAGGATATCAAAAAAATTCTTATTTGTAATCTAATTTAAAAAAACCCTAAATTATTAGAGTCTTTTGCCATTAAATTTGATGCCTTTATATATAGACTAGGTGTAATTTTTGGGTAGGGATCCTTTCAACTTGATTGGGTGAAAAATGTGCACCTAGTCAATCTTGTTCAAAGCCATTCCCTTAGCTTTGATACTCATCATAGTCAAAATAGTTTGGAATCTCATTGAGGAATAACTCAAACTAAAGTTTCCTCAAAAAATATAATGAGATCCCATGGTTGTTACATGGTGGATAATCATTAACCATCCACCATCCATATTAAAAATTGTTTCTAATCAAATTGTGTTGGCATCAGTGGATTGGTAATGTTTAGTAGTTATTGGAAAAGGTGCATTGATTATTCAGTCAATGAATAAGGAATAAATATGTTATTTTGATATTTATTTTTCCTTAACCTTATGTGCTAATAAATTATTATCTTAGTAAGATATACATATATCCTTATATGATGCCCATATATTAATTTGACTTATTATTAAGTCATCTTGACCAAATATAAATTCTAAGGTATTCGTCAAATAGGTATGATGCATGTTGGTTAATATGGACCTTGTTATCCTAATTGTTTCTTTAATTTAAATATTTCTTCTAATATGTGTGTATCTATATCCTCCTAACTATCTATGGGATTTTTTGAAACTATAAGAGGGATAGGAAGGTTAGGAGGATGGTTAGCATGTTGTTATCTTGTAGTGAAATGAGAAGTTTACAAAAAATAAGATTTATCAAATAAAATAATTTCCAAAATTTAGGGTTAAAAGGTTTAGTTTTTTATTTATTACCTCCTCTTTGAGGTGACATTACTAATTTGATGAGGTATCAGGTGATCCAAGTATTTTTTAGGTCTCCTCTAAGTAGAATGCGATAATGGTATACCAAACACAAGTGACAAAAAAATAGGAAAATGATAATAAAATAACATTTACCATTGTGGAATTATAGAGATATAATGTGTACATGTTATTCTCACTAATATTAGTGTTATTGATACATAAGTTTTATTATCACTAAGATTAGTGTTAGGAATGTATATGTGTTATGTCTCCATAACACATATGTACTATGACTTAGGAATCCTGAGCCTATATTTAAATAATGTGTATGATTTCTAATCATAATGAATATTAATTAGAGAAAATTTTAATATAACTATCCCCCATATTCATACACATGCCCAAATTAATTATCTTATATAACTGCTTACACACTCCAACCAGTGAGGGAAGCCTATCAACCAGGCTAAAACACTAGGATTTGTAGTCTTCATATCAAGCCTAAGAGATATGGATCTAGTATTTATAGGAGGTATATGCCCATACTAATTTAAATTCTCAAAATATTGAAAATATGACTAATATTAACATGATCAAATTTAATTAATTATTATTAAAATCATTAACAAACATTACACCATTAGCGCAAGGAAGGAGAGAATAAAATTTGAATTTTTATAAATCCAAATGGTCACAACACAAGATGAAAATACATAATAGTCTTGGACACTAAACTTTCATATGTTGGGTATCACATTATCACCATTTTATATAAGCATCATCTTTGATGCATGAATCGAAAAGAAAGAAATGAATAACAAATGTACTTCTAGAGGATACACAAGGTCACATCCCAAGTAGACATGATTTTCATAAATAAAATTTTTAAATCATGTGGTATAAACATAATTATTTAATTATCCTAATTTACCTTAAAATTTAAATCATTTCAAAAGTTTTAAAATTTGATTTCACATGCCACACACATAAAGAAGTTATAAATAACTTAACAAAGTTTTATATTATTACAGGGTTAAAAATTGGACATCATTTTAATTATGATACATTATGATTATAATATAAATAAGAACATAATATTTATCCTTTAGTTTTTAAGTCATATATGAAATAAAGTTTATCTAGTAGTTCCCAAAGTACCATACTACCATCCAAAATTTGTGACAAGCTAGATGAAATCTAATTTATTTTTTATGCCAAATAAATATGGTAAGTAACATGTGCAATGTAAGTTCAATTATTATAGAAGGATGTAATGAAAAAATTTGAGAATCATTCCATAGAGGAAATTGTTTTTTAAAAATTAATTTTCATCTAATTAGAATAATATCATTATGATGAAGTAGAAGAGTATCCATTGTAACTCTAAAGTGAGAAATCTCTTTAGACCTCACAGTAAAATTCTCCTTAGACCTTCCAAAAAAAATCCTCCTTAAGCTTCCAAATAACATGAAATAAAGTTCTTTGTCTAAATGATATATAAAACCATTATTTATAGTGGGTTTTAGGATGGGTTAAATATTTATCTACACAAGCTCTTTCATCATACCCTATATATATTTTCCTCGTTATGTATTCTCCTTTAAACACAAAATGATTACACCATTACATCTACTAACATATATTAAATCAAACATTTAAAATATCAAAAGGAATATAAATAATAATTTTAAAAAAATCAAGAGTAAAGTAGCCAAAAAAATATCAAAATAAATTATCATAGAAATTTATTAAATCAAGAATCAAGTAGACACAAAGGAGTGTCATCAATAATATTAAAATTCAAATCAAAGTATCTTAATATTTAGAAAATAACTTATTAAAAATTAAAAATTCAAAAATTCAAATAAAAATGATGGTTTTGAAATCAACATAAATTTAGAATAAATTAAAATAAATTCCATCATATCAACATTGCCATAGTCCACATTATAAAACTATGTGCCTAAGGAAGCCACTCAAGGTGATTAGTAAAATTATAAGCATTGATTACCACCATAAGGTAAGAAATATATCTCTATTATCTTCCTCTATATGCCTCTAAAATAAGGCTCAAAAGGCTAAACCATATGTTTATCACGAGGTTTAATTGTAAAAATTGAGTTTCCACTGCTTGATAATTTCTCATGGGTGTGATAAACACATGATACATCATAAGTATGTTGTGATTTGGATACATAATACAAAATTATATTTTTCTCAGACCACAAAATCCACATCATGAACACACATTAATATAATTATTTAGATAGGAATATTTTTTTTATAGGTTCAATACATATACAATAAAATGTGGGGGTTTAGTCAAAAGGTTTTAATTGCACACACACATAGATTTATACCAAGGTAAGGAAATATACAATTAATTCATGGTATATTTATTTACATTAAATCACAAAAATAGGACAATGGGAGTACAAATACATCACAATAAAATACAATAATTTTACTTGTATTACACAATGATAAAGGTAATGTCATTGGTCATAACTGAAATACATAAGTCTCTTATGTAGTGATAGGTAGATGAAAAAAACAAATGTATTTGAAAATATATTTTCAAACAATAACCTTACTCGAAGGTCTTTCTACATATCAAGGTATCTCATAGTAATCTCATTGAATCCCATAATTATATAATTAATCATTAATAAAATTCTTCAGTAGTGATAAGGTCAAATAACTTTCCCAAATACAGTGTGCTTTTTTGTTCTTAATATCTTTGTGTTTTAAATTTACTAAAATTTTCAAGTCTTCTTGTGTATGTTTTAAATATGTATGTATATACTTAGAACATGCATAACCACACTTTAAAATTTAAATAACTTTAAAACACAAATATATTAAAATAAAAAACAATGTGCTTGGGTAAGCTACTTGACCTTCTCTCTCTCTCTCTCTCTCTCTCTCTCTCTCTCTCTCTCTCTCTCTCTCTCTCTCTCTCTCTCTCTCTCTAAAACACACACACACACAAATACTAACCAAATTTATATATCTCCACATAAGTTACCTCAAGATATAAGGAAATAAATATTACAATTGATAATATATAGATGCTAAAACTTCTCTTATATAAGGTTGGGTATAGCAATATAGACCAATATCTTTCATGAGAGAAAAAATTACGATAATGACACCATTTCCTCTCTAAATAAAAACATAAGTTCACTAACTAAAGTATCATAGTATAATAATGTAAGTAAAATAAAATTTTGGACCCAAGTTAGGTCCAAGTAAAGGTCTCAATTATATTTCCCCAAGTTCCTTATCAGCTAAAGCATGATATTATCTGCAAGGCAAGTCATTTTCAATCCATGCACCTTGCCAATCCTCAATTTTTGTATAAATCAAAAGTTCTCTCAATGAGAAATATATGAAAAACTTTACCACAACACCACATAATAAATAATCACATGTATAAGGTCCTTAAATGAGTCTGGATCCCAATTTTTTATTTAGTCATATGCCTATATCCTCTACAATTCTACTCTATGCATGGTGGTGAACATAAATATAAAATATTTTTTCCCTTAAATATAAACACTTCCTAATATAGGTGTAAATTATATCATAAATAGAGTGATCATGTCTCTCATGCAAGCATGCATACTCTCTAGCATAACCTCTTAAAAAACATGGTTTTCATACCATTAGTTTGTTTTATTGTATGGGTCTCAACATATGTTATTTTTAAATAAAAATGTATCTCTCAAGTAAATCTTGAACTCAGGGTAATAATTCCTCTACAATTTTCATCATACAATGAAGGGTTTAGAATATTTTCAAATGAATTTGAACTAGCTACCAAGGTGATAGCTCATGATGATTCCCATTGTAAGATTACAAGATGTTATTATAGTGGAAAATTATCGCTAAACATATTACATCTCCAAGTTTTAAATCCAATATTTGATACCAAAATATTATGCCCAAAATTTAGATAGAAAAAAGTTTAATTAAAAGTCAATGAAAATAATTCTTTTTACTAATGTGATTAATAAAAAGGTCGATCAAAATACTTTGCTAAAGTAAGTGTTGCACACAAAATTATGTTGATAAATTTATTTTATTATTATTAAGTTCCACATGAGACATATTATAAGGTGACAAAAAAAACAACACCACCAAGGGTGATTCAAACTAGGAAGTTTTGCAACAACAACCTTATCTTATATTCAAAACAACTAATCTAATTAGATAGTTATTGGTATTAAAGCATTACTTAATATATAAAATAAGAGGTTCCATAATAACATCTTACCATAGTGTAAGGTATGATATTTTAAGTCAACTCTAATGTTTCCTTTGACCTAGATTTATGCCCTGATAACTTAGGCAACCTACATATCCCCTCCTCATAATCAAGGTCTAATGTAGTTATCCTTAAACTTATGAAGAGCATCCTCTATGAGACATGATCATTGAAAAGTTTTGGAATTTAAGCCATCAAAGGGTGAGCTAAAATGACTTAATATAGATTATAAATCTCTAGACATCAACCATGATAAGTAAACACAAACTCAATAATTGTTTATCATAAAACATATTGACAAATAAATATATGTGTGCTTTCTCAAGGCATTGTCATGTAATAACATAAGTGGGGACAAAAATTAAAAATAAATAAACCCACCTACCTCTTATCCGAATAGATTATTAATCTTATAACTTTATAATTTAAATTTTTTGTATAATATTCATCTTCTATGAGTGTTTAATAAAACAAAAGAACATGTATTTCACTTACTAGAGATACAACAAGGGTCACTACCCATA
Source organism: Torreya grandis (assembly GCA_037957365.1). Lineage (NCBI taxonomy): Eukaryota > Viridiplantae > Streptophyta > Pinopsida > Cupressales > Taxaceae > Torreya > Torreya grandis. The sequence goes on from JARHVA010001205.1 coordinate 2,791,009, forward strand.
AAATACCTAAAATCACAACAATTATATAAAAAACATACTATGATGTTAGAAATAATAATAATATAAAAAACAAGGAATGACACCCTAAGATTCTGTGCTATAGATAAGTTCTACAAGAGTTTGTTGTTAAATCCTAAGTTACAAAATCACTCAATAAGTTAGTTATCAATGCCATTTAATAAGGGAGTTTCCTAAGGGTTAGTTATCTATGAAATTACCCACTCATCGAGATGCCTCAATATATTTGATGATAAACTTCAAATATATAATCAAACTGGGTTGTAGTTCACTTATTACCCAAAGCAAGTGTTTTATCAACATGAAAGTAACTGAATTACCATATTGTCTTACAACTAAGATAATAAACCTACATTTTGTGGATAACACAAAAAACCACTAACTGGCCCAAGATCAATTAGGATATATGAATAAATAAGTTATGGATCTTAAAATATGAGAAAATTTTGTGTTTGGACTACTAAAGACCGAGTAATATTTACACCAAGAGAACATTCTACTACTAACATAGCACCTTCTTATATATAATCAAAATGGAAACTAATGCCTCATATAAATAATTTTATTTAAGGTTTGAAACTTGAGTTAAGGTAATATCTATATAGTGTGATGGACACAAACCAATTTATATATGATGATTAGGGTTTTTAACAATACCACAACCAAAAGACACTCCTAAAATATACAAAACACATCAATATCTAAGTTGATAAACTAGGTACAGTATTACCCTTGTTATTAATTCAAGGGAAGAAAATAAATTATTTTAAGTAATAAGACATGTTTTATAAGATATAGGTGACATGTTTTTGGCACTAGAACCTTTTTAATTGGAAAAAACTATCAATTTTATTAAGCACCCTGAACTAGATTTATCAAGCTAAAAATTGATCTACACATTTCTTCACAAAACAGATCTAAAAATTACTTCACTAATATTAGAAAAAAAATCAAATTAAATTTATTTTATCATTACAATGATAATTTTAAGAAATAATAATTTTTTTTACTATAGTGTTTTAAAACTCCTATTTTTTATATTTTATTTTTGGTGACTCCAAATAGACTTTGGAACAAGAACTAGTCATTACAATTTGATATCATAAATTGTCTTTGTAATTGGATGAAATTAATAGTTATTAAAGGAATTAAAAATTATCTAATTGATGTTTAGATATTTCACAACCTAATATAATTAAGCTTAGGTCTTGAAATAAGTATCTCTCTATTCAGATATTTATTTTCTTTTATTTCTAAAAAGGGGTTTTCACAAAGTAGAAAAAGGTAAAAAAAAATATTAAAACTTGTTCACTATGAAAAATAAGGTATTTAATTCACATTTAGTCAGATCTAAATATCTTTCCTAAGATAATAAATCATGATTAAAAAACATATTGATCATGTGAAATGTTTAATGAGAAATCTAATTTCCCTAAACTAATTAATTATATTTAATAAAGTAATAATAATGAATCAATATTAAAATCACAAATTATTAGTTATTCAATGATTTTTTAAAAAATATATATGATTCATATTTATAATATAAATAATGTAAAATGAACTTAAATAAAGTAATAATTTATCATCGTTCTCAATTATCCTAGTTATTATGAAGCCTTGGTGTAGTACAATATTATTATTTTTTATCTAACCATATTATAAGCTACATAGTTTACCTACATTTAAAATTTCATAGATGTGCATATCAAAATTTGAATGGATGCAAATATGTTTTGAACAAAACTCATAAAAATTCTAAAAGTGATATATAAGAAAAGTGGCTAATTGTGTAGTTTTCCTGAGCCATCATAATTGATATGAGGCATATATATGTCAAACATGTTGAAAAAAAAGGCTCCCCTAACTACTCACATAAATTTCATATTTCAATAATTATTTTAATTGAACCTAAATTATTATTTAAGTTCAATTATAATCTTTACTAGGTTAATGTATAAATTCAATTTTACATAGTCCATTGCCATTATAATATAATATTATTCATAAAATCAATACTGACATTCATTATTTAACTATCAGTATGTTATCACCCATCCACCATTCACAAAGGTGTCAACATATATCACCCATTTATCATTCACAAATATATCAAAGTATTGGTATGGAGAAATAATTTATTTGGGAGAAAATGCCAATTTATTTCCCTCTAGCTTGAAAACACCTCAAAAAATAGATGAACGATGAGCAACCGACCTGAAATAATGATGATGAAATCCAAAGCATGGGAAAATATGTGTCAAGTCTCTTTTGAAACACCTACCATTACCCTACATCCTAAATCAAATCCCTTATCTTTTGGTTAAATATGAGGTTCATATTTGATACACCAATCATCAGGAGCAAATATCTAGAATTAGGATAAATAGTTGGAAATAGTTGCAACTAATTATGATTTCATTATTATCATTATTTTATTTTCATATTACTATGTAATCATAGTAATATTAAGTGTTGTTTAATTAACAAACCTTTATGAAAATACCTCTACACTAAGCAAAGTAGGACACCATCTTCCAATTAACATGATTCTTTTTATTTGTGTTCTCTCCTTTGTTGTTTTGCTTATTTTGATTTTTTGTAGACCATTTCATATTCCCTTAAGAACTGATCCACCCTTGTTACTTTTATTTAGAAAATGAAAAGTCTCTTCTAAAAAAGATTAGTAATCAGAGAAGGAGAAATACATGAAAAAAATGTTATCTATTCCTATCATTTAAAAAATTAAAATAACACAAAAAACATCAAATTTATATCAAATATCCCTAAAAATAAAAACTTAAGGTAATTCCAAAAAAATAAATTAGAAAAAGAAAACATAAATCAAACATAAATATTATATGCAAACCTCACGTTCTTTGAAGAGGACTAGGATGGGTGGTGGCCTGCATCCCACCATGCAAGTGAAGTACCATGTGTAGAATCAATTCTTCTTAAATATTATAGTTACTTACGTTGTTATCATCTTTAAGTTTCTTACTAGCAAAGATTAGGGACTACTAATATAAAGGAATGCCTAGGTTGTCTTGAATTTTGGCCTTCATGTTATCAATTGTATTTAAGCTCATGAATTCAAGGGTAATTATCTTCTCAGTGAGGGTTTTGATAAAGATCTAAATTCCTTCACTCAATAAAAAATATAGGTGAAGGGTAGACTCTTTATAAATATTGTAATCCCCTGAGTGTATGACCATCCTTTAGTTGTCTGTCATCAAATATGAGGTGTTATTGATCAAGAAGAATTATATTTTTATCCTAGATCTTTGTCTTTACATTATCGATGGTAAAGGTGCGCTCCACATCCAAAGTGATGATCTTATATGTCAATGTCTTTATGAAGTTCTTCATATTGATGATATCTTCTTCTACAAAGTTTTCCTACAAATCAAAAGCATGTTCTAGAACCCTTACATAATAGATTAATATAAGAAACTAGAATGGATTAATGTAAATAAGAGTCAATACCTTTATAGTATTTGATGTGTTCACTTTCTTCATCGAGGATTTAAAGAGAGATTAAAATAAATTTAGAATGGTTAGTTTAGACCCAAGAGCCTAATTTTTATTTTTCTTACTGATGGATCTTTGATGCAATAGTGTTTAAGCATGAGACATGTAACCTATTGCATGTTCTTTTTTATACCAACCTTTCACATCGTGACACTTTGATAAATTTCCAATCTAATCTAGAAAGTTCTCAAATGGGAAAATTATATACATTATATAGTATATATATATTTTTTACAATTAATGTTTTTTATATATGATATAAATAAATTTAAATATTATATTATATATTATACAATTTTATAATATATATAATATATTATACAACTATCTATTATTTTATTATACAGTATATTTTATAATATTTTAATATATTAGAATAAATTATGTACTATATGAATATTATAATAATAAAAATTATGGTAATTTGTATAAAATTATATAATATATTAGTATGCTATATTACAATAATATGATATAATATAGTTCATAATATTATATATAATATATGTTATTAATATGTATAATAGCATATTATATATTAATTACTAACCATACATACTATATATAGTTAAATATTATTATTACAGGATACTTTATTTATAATAATATCACAATAATAATATTTACTTATATAAAGAATTTTGAGAAATTACAATAAGATGCCATAGAACTCGCAATTGGTCAAATATTTTGAAGTGCGATTGATGGTGATGATGAGTGGAAATGACATAGTATTTCATGTGACATCATAAACCAGAGGGCCCATATCATATATATACCCAAACCTCAATGAAGTGCCATATTTTATTAACTATTTTATATTTGATTATGTAAATACTTGACATCTAATGTATGGATCGAATGAAAAATGTAACGATGCTAATATAGGGGCAATGAATTGAGGTTATATAGTTGATATTTTTCATTCATCTCTAACCTAATTACTTGTATTACATCACAAGTCAAGATAAGAAACTCAACTAGTGTCATGTGAGCATCTCAACAGATGTTGAATCTAACACCAGGGGTGGTAGGGCTTGAAATGTTAGATCCTCATTGGATGATCTATACCATAGGGGGTGTCCACATCTTATGGTTAACATGAGAATTTTTTATAATAAATAAAATACAACACTTTCAAAAAAATACAAAAAAATAAAAATCTTTATCTCCCATACCAATGCAACCACCATGCCCACTATCATAAATAGGGCCATTTAAAATGACACCAAATTTAGTCACACCACCTAAACCTATATATCAAGTTTACTATTGCCTCCCAAACCAACACGAATACCTTTTCCTAAACCTCTATAAAAGTGTGATGATGACGGGAAATGATAAGGTATTTTAGGCAATATTGTACACTAGAGGACCCATATTATACACATGCCCTGACTTCAAGGAAATTGTTGGATTTGTATGGACTACACCCATTAAAAAGGGGTTTGTACCTTGCAAATTGGTGTCATATTTTATTAACTAGTTTCAATTTGATTATAAGGACTCTATGTTCTTTGTGCACATCAAATCAACAATGCAATTTTAATGAGATGGGGTAATAAATTGAGTTTTAGAATTCCATCATGTTGCTTTCAAGGTAGCTGAAGTGATTACCAAATATTTTTTGATGTTCCTACCACATGGGTTTTTAAGTGGACATCATTCATTATACAATGTGAATGTTTTGGTAGAGGAATCCCCTGTTGAGATAAAATTTGGTTGATTTAATATCAGTCTTAGGGGGCAATGAGAGTTGGAAGGCTTAATTCTTAGGTAGTATGGGGTGTCCACATCATACCCTTAAAATGGAAATATACTACACAAATGTAAAAAAAACACTTCCCACAAAAACATGAACATTATATATATATATATATATATACACACACACATACATACATACATACATACATACATATACATACACACACACACACACACACACACACACACACACACACACACACACACACACACACACACACACACAAAGATACATACATACATATATATATATATATATATATATATATATATATATATATATATATATATATATATATATTTACATATACACATATATATACATATACACATACATACATATACACATATATATTCATACACACACACACACACACACACACACACACACACACACACACACACACACACACACACACACACAATTTTGAAATGAGGGTGTGTGTGTGTGTGTGTATTATATAACTTCCCTGACACATTTACAAATCATCTTATAAACTTGCATTACAATTTAGAGAGTATACTTTTGAAACCAAAGGCACTAACATAGCCTTACATTGATATACAACCAAATAATTTTTGTTTTAAATAAGTTTAATGGGTAACTCAAAACCCATTGGAACCAAAGTCTATATTGTATCTTATATTTGTTTATGTTTCAAATATATTGACACTTCGAGAAATTACATTGCAATGATGATGAGGAGAAATTATAGGGTATTTCATGCAATATTGTCAACTGTAGGGCCCATATCATAAACAAGATCTAACATCAAGGTAATTATTGTATTTACATGGCTACTTATTACAAATGGGTTTGTAGCTTGCATGGTGGTGGCATATTTTATTAAGTATTTTCTATTAGATTGTGTAATGAATCTATGTCTAATGTGCAAATCAAATCAACAATTCATTTACACTAATTTAGGGAGATAAATTGAGGTTCTAAAGTCTCTTATTACTTGCATTGTGGTTTAAGTGAGTATTTAATCTTTTGAAAAGTGTATGTCACATGAGTGCATAAGGGTCATCATTAATGTAACAATGTAAATCTTGTGGTAGAGGAGTCACGGACTGAGATAAAAGGTGGTTGATAGGGGATTGATCATATGTGGAAAGGAAAGGTGGTAGGTTTAAATCTCAAGTGATAGGGTGTGTCTAGATTGTACACCTAAAACATGAATATACTTCATAAATGAAAATAAAAACACTTACCAAAAACCATGAAGAATATATTTAAATTAATAATATATTACAATTATATCTATATCAAAATAATATATATTATATATAAAAATATTATATAATAAAATATATTATTGATAATATAAATATATCATTTACACTTCATCTTTGAAACTGACATCACATTTTTGGGCATATACTTTTGACATTGTTAGCACTAGTCCACACACTTAAAATAATATATGACCAAACAAATTTTATTTTAATAAATTTTTGTGGGTGAATTAAAACCCATTACCACTGACCTCAACTCACCAAACTCTATAGTGTAGATTGTGTTCAACTATGCTGCCAATATATTGACACCTTGAAAAATTACATGTCAATGGTGATGAGGAGAAATTATATGGTATTTCAATTGATATCCTACACCATAGTTCTCATATCTAAAACATGCCCTAACTTTAAGGAAATTTTTGTATTTCTATTGCTCACACCCATTATAATGATTTTTGAAGCTTGCAAGGTGGTGGTATCTTTTATTGATTATTTTTCTATTTTATTATGAAAAATATCCATGTCTAATGTGCAAATTGAAGTAACAATGTAATGGTGGTGATGTTCAAGTAATAAAATGAAGTTATGGAGTCTATCTCATTGGTTTCATTGAAGTTGAGGTGAATAATAAAGTGTTTGATTCACATTGTGTAATTTCAAAAGATATAGACATTGAGTGTAGCATCAAACCAATATCATATGAGTTGTCAAGTACCCAAAAAATAGACTTTAACATAATTCACCAATATCATCAAAAAATCCTACAAGTTACACTAATTTGAATGATTTGCAAGGAACAACAAGGATAAGTAAATATTACATGATAAGCATAATGAAACACACCCTGGATAAGATTATAGGAAAAATTAAGTCTCCCTTACTTCTTTCTCTAATTGGTTTTGTAGCATTTAACATAAATGCATCAAAAATACATTCAACACTTCACCTCCATATCCAAGAAATGAAGGCATTGGAGCGATAAACATTAACAATTTTCCAAGAATAAATGAGACACATTCAATATGTGCTCATAGAATAAATGAGTTTTATAGTGCCAAAGATGATTAATAAGATAAATAATATATTACGTGAGGCATTTCCTCACCAAAATAACAAAGACTTTGGTGGTTGCTCAATTATATTGATTGGAAACCTAGAACAACCTCCACCTATAAATGAGAATCTAATGTATGTAGGCAGATCTTTTAAGCACACATTATAGCAAATATTTGATACAAATTTTACATTAAAAATAATTTGTTGCCAACAGGGATGCATATAAAAATAATTTCTATTCGCAACTTATTTGCTGACATCAAAGAGGAAGATTGGAATATGTTCATGTCAAGAATAACATTATTCATAACTCTAGAAGATCAACAATATTTTACAATCTCTACACATTTGTATACAACAAATGTAATGAAAATAAAGCATAACAAGAACGTGTTGAAATCACTAAATATGCTAATTGATTTTTGTAAAGCTAAACAAAGTAGATAAACAAATACATCTAACTACAATGACACTCAACTTGAGCTAGCTATGCTTTAATGTAAAGAACAAAAAATTATGTTAATATCCAATCTATGTGTGAAGGGAGGATTAACTAATGGAGCTATTGGTGAAATTGTTAACATCATCTACAAATTAGATTCAAAGCCACCTTTCCTATCTATATATGTAGTTGTTGCATTTTAAAAATACTCTACCCTAATGGGATGCAAAGAATCCTACACATGTATCGATTTCTCGTATTACATGAGGTAACCATCGCAAGATACCTAATAAAATTTAATGGGCTCTAACTATACATAAACCACAAGGAATGACACTCAATAAAACAACAATTGACATTGATCACCAAGGCTTAGCATTTACTGTCGTATCAAGAGCATGCTCAATCAATGACAAATAAATCTCTCCTACATTTACCTTTTAATGATTTGCAATAATTAAAGAATGTAAACATGTAAATCTTCAAATATTAGAGGAAAATGATTGACATAATTACCTCTTCTACAACATTCATAAAAACTCTAGTTTTGTAATTATTGTTATATATGAGAGAGAGAGAGAGAGAGAGAGAGAGAGAGAGAGAGAGAGGAGAGAGAGAGGAGAGAGAGAGAGAGAGAGAGAGAGAGAGAGAGAGAGAGAGAGAGAGAGAGAGATCTTTGTAACTATTGTCACATTTAATATATTTTATAGATTCAACACTTTCAACATTAGTATATATTATAGAATTTGATATATTATTAAAATCTATATTATATAACCAATCTAATGTGGGTGAGTTGGTAAAATGACTTGGTTGATACAATTCCCACCCAGGTTCATATATCAAATAGTATTGGAGGATGGTTGTTGCTAATCGATCGTATTGAGTTGGTTTTGGATGTTAGTTAGTATTATCAAGCCAGTTGTGGCCATTGTTGATCATTCCAGTACTTATGTACTTGGAGATCTAGACCTTCGATTATATCCCAAACCAATTGGAGCTTTGGTCAAAATCATGCATATGACTAAGACCCATAGATTAACCCTCATATCTATCAAAAATATATATATTATATTATTTAATATTTATATAAATTATGTAAAATATATAATATTCATATATTATGTAATACATTTTCAATATATAGAAATATTATAATAAATATTATGTAATATTTATACAAAGGTGATCAAATAAAATGATAATTGAATGATGTGACATAAATCCAAAGAGATTTACAAGATAGTGAAAAACAAATATAATAAATAAGTACCAAATTATTCCCATCTATTAATGATGTTAGTTTGTTAGTTTCAATATTTAATATGTTTTCAACTCATAATAAATCACAATCATTTCAAGCTCACCATGTTCACCATCATATTTTCCTCTAATTAAAATATTAACTATGATGCTTTCTCAAAATAATTTATTATATCAAAATATTGTTAATCATAATTAAAAAATCTTTAAATTGTAAAATAAATCTAAAAATAATCAACCACAATATAATACATTAAAAAAATGAAAATAATATATTTAATAAAGATAATTATAAAAAAAAATCAATTCCTTTAACTTACCCTACACCTTTAAAATAGCAACTAATATTATTTATAAAACAATAACCATTAATTATACCTTTCTAGTTTTATAAATAACACATGATTAGGTGTGTCCATGAATAAAAAATGATTTAAAAACAAAGGTTTGTACGAGTATGTGTGGGGAGCATATTGAATATATTGCAAAAACTATACATTTCATTGTCTTACTAAATTTAAGTTTGTATTTAATTAAATGCATGTTACTCCCAAAATATTTCATCTTGGGGGGTAAAAAAAACATCATCCTTTCGTGTCATTTCCAATTTATGAGTATACTTCCACATGTATATATATTGATATACATATATCATCTAACTCATTCATGTGAGAGCAAGGGAAATATATTTGAGTTATTATTATTTATATTTTCATTTATTCAAAATAAAAAGTATTATTTTAATTTATTTAATTATATGTATATTTTGTAAAATATATTTATTAATATTATTATGCTCATTATCAAATATTTTTTGATTCATTATTTGAGATATTTACATATATACAATTTTGTTTATCATTAAATATTTATTGATTATTTATTTGAGATATCTACACACTAAAATAAATAATACTTGTTTCAAAACATGAGGAAGAAAGAAAGAGAGAGAACATACTTTGAACTAAATTCCTCAAATTCTAAAAGGAATAATGAAAAGAAGGGGAGAGAGAAGAAGAGTGGCATTCTCATTTCCATTTTCAAATTCAAAGAAAGTTATAAGAAAAGAGATAAAAGATATATTAAATAATACTTTTCTTAAAAAATACCCATTTAAAAAAAAAAATCTTAATAAATACTCATTTAAATTTTTTTAAAGGGAATAACTATTTATAATTTCAAGTGAAGAGTTATGAGAGATTCAATTTTATTAATTTTTTAATATTATACGTAAATATAAATAAAAATAAAAATGAAGACTCATATTTCAAAACCCTCTTGCTTCCACGTCATTTCAAGCTTTTTCTCTAAAGATTTATATTCTAAACTCTTCTTCTGGCCAAAATGAAGAACTCCAAAAATGAATAAGAATTGATAATATATAGTTCTAATTTATTTTCTCAAAAAATTATACCAATTAATTAATAAAGAGGGAGTATTATCTTTATGATTTCTTATTTTTCTTACATTCAAAATAATTTCTTGTAAGCAATATACGAATTTACTTATATAAATAAATTTACTTATTACACAATAAAATTAATTTTTTTAACATGTTTACATAGACTTTTTATAACTAAAATTAGTTTTCTTAAAAAAATTGTTACACAATTCAATCAATAGGTCAAACCTACCAACTAGAATAAGACCCTAACATTTTAAGGTTTCTTTACAAACCTATAAAATTTGGTTCATAATCATTTTATAAGGCCTAGCCCTTATTATTTTATTATGATAAAATTATTAACAATTTTAAGAATATTCAAAATATGACTAATATACAGAAAATTAACTTTAATTAATTATTACTAAATTATTAACGAGTATTAATCCATTAGTATAAGGAGGGAAACTATCAAATTCATGTTTATATACATCTAGGTGGTCGCAACACAAAGACGAAGGCACATGATTGAAATCCGTGCAGAGGTTCCATGTGGTGGTGTATTATAGGCATAAGTTGCACACAAATATTTTTAATATTCATACTGAAACGTGGAAGGACATTCAGAAGGGCTTCATGAAGAACCAAAAGCATAAAGGGATCAACACAGGGAGCAATCATAAACAGTGCATGAATCCCGAACATATTTTAGGTCTGTTAATGGTTAAGGCCGAAAAGTTCTACAATCATGTCATTATAAAGTGTAGGCTGGATCCATTTAAAGCCATGTCAATTGAAATGTACTTATGCCTTTTAAGTGTTAGAGTTTTCTAGGTTTTATTATGTGGTGCTTAATTTGTGTTGATTTTTATGTGTCAATGTAGTTTAGGTTGGGGTTAATATTCTTTGGAGTTAGCCAATATTCGTAATTATAGTTTTTAGCTATTTTTAATTAATTTTTTTTTTTTTTTTTTTTTTTTAGTTTGATAATTTTTAAAATAAATCTATGCTAAAAAAGAAAATCTCATATTAATATAAAAAAATGTTAAAATAAAATGTGTCAAGTGTTTTAAAGTATGGAGTTTTAAAAAAATTCATTACATGTTTCATTAGAGTTTATTGTCGTGTTGTAAAGAATATGTTTTTAAGTTGAATTCGATATCCTAGATGATAATGTATTTCTTTACTATGAAATATTTTAATAAGTTCATATTTTAAATATAGAAGAGATCTTCGGTAGATAAAGTTTTGTGTGGATCATTCACAGTTTAGGAGTTTGTGAATTCAAGAGTTTAGTGTGATGAAATCTGAAAATTCTGAAATTCAATTTGAGAGTTATATTTTTATAATGGTTCAAAAAAAATTTATTAGAGTTTTATTTAATTCAATAATTATTTTTCAAACAGAATATTTCATCATCCTATATGAATGTTGAAATATTTTAAATAACACATATTATTATGTGAGTGCATAAAATGTTTGAGAAAATATATTTGTTTAAACGAGTTGTTATGAAAATAACTCATAATAGATAAAATACCTATATATGTAAGTTCTAATTATTGAAGCTGAAGACAGATTTTATTAATGGACAACGCATAATATGTCAAGAGAAAAAGGCAAATAAAACCAAAAAAAAGTACATCGAATAAAGACTACTCACCAATTTACTATTTTAGAAGCATCAACGCACTCTTTCTAAATTATAAGTAAATGTTTTGTAAACTTTCATGAAATTAAAATATGATTTTATTTTATTGTTTTTTCTTTAATATTTCAAAAAAACTGTTTAGATTTTTAAAAGTTTATAAAAATATCCGAGAAGCAAATCACTATTATCTCCAAACATGTAATAGAACATTACATAGAAAAAACAGATGATGTATTAAGGGGATTCTATCATCCCTCGATTATTATACATGTTTCAAGAAGCAGTGCACTGTGTGTAGGGGTTAATTTTAAATGACATGTCAAGCTAAAATGAATGTATTGAAAGAAATAAGTACTTTAAATTTTATTCTGAAATGTCGGATTTAATGAATCTTGGACATTCATAATAAATTTATGTAATAAACATATGATTATTTTTTTATTTTCATATTATATATGCATTGATATAAATATATATTTATAATTTTTTAAAAATCTAAATTAAAATTTTATAGATATGCAAATGAATTCACAACATATAAAAAATATAGATAAATTAAATTTATAAAATATGAGAGACATACAAAAAAAAGTTCAGCAAGATCCACCCTAAAACAATTCGATTTTAAATAAAGTATAGTAAACCAAACAAAAACAAATGAAAAGGAAAGAGAAAATAAGAGAGGAATGAGATAAAAGGAAAAAGGAGATATAAAAAATATAGAAAATGATTTGCATGTGATCAGATTTATGGAAAGAAGAGCTTTGCTAGCTTTTTGGAATGGCTCCACTACTCTGCATACCTTGTCTTGTCCAGGTGTCATACTACTGATCCTTTAGGATCTAGGCAGGATAGTCTACATCAAATCTTGAGGTAACTTATCCTTTCTTTCCTTTAGGTAGTGGCATTTATTTATGGCCTCACACTCCCCATCTACATTTTTTAATGCATGAGTTACTGGAAGATTGAACCTTGGTGCCCAAATGAGGAAGGAAATTCATACCAAAAATTTACGACGAGGTAATGAAACCCTCCATCTAATTTCCTTCCTGATTTTATTATAGTTACTCCTAAATTTGATAATGAATGCAACCTTATTGCTTCATGTTCTTTGATTGCTTATTTTTTTGGTAGAGTCCCCCTCTGAGAGCCTCCTAGAATATTGGCCTCACAAACACTAGGATGGTGTTAAACTAGAGGGTATTCAAAATATTAGCTAGGACTTTTCACTTTTTTTACTTTAGTGATCCTGAACATTGTAATAGAATTATGAGCCATAGCCCATGGTTCATTAGAAATAATCTGGTTGTCTTTTCACAAAGCGCAACTAATTTATAAGTCTCTGAGCAAGCTAAGCTCAAAGAGCCAATATGGGTGGAATTTACTGATCTCCCCCTTCCCCTTTGGGGTTTCAATAACTAGCTAGCCCTTATGCTTGGTAAGGTTATCTATCATGAACAACCCAAGTTTTTCCCGACAAGGCCACAAAAGAGAATCTGCATGGAGGTTTACTTAGCAAAGGACCTTAAGGACTCCATTGAGGTTCAAATAGGGATTAATAGATTCACCCAAAAGCTTCATTAAATTATCTTACTTAATACATGATTTTGGTGTTAGTCCCTTGACCATATGATTTGGGAGTGTCCTCTTATGGTCCCCCCTCTATATGTATCTAATAAAGTGCCTTTGACCCATCCAGCCTCCCAACCCAAGTCTTCAGCTATTTTGCCTGAAGGATGGATATTGGTCACAAAAAAAGGCTCATAATAATAACAGGAATATTACCAAGGCACAAACAACCATTTACAAACTAGTGAGTATTTCAAACCCGTCATCCACACATTCAGCCACCACCACTGCATTGCATTCCATAAACCCCTCATCTTCAGAACAATACACAACAATTGCTACAAAAAAATAACTTTCCCATATCATTAGAACTCCTCAACCTGTGATTTATCTTCTTCTTTCATATAAGGGGGACACCCCAAGTAACCACTTTTCATTTTCCTCCCATACCTCCATTAGCAACCCTATAAATTTTATGTTTGTCATTGAGAATGGGACTATTGTGGTCAAAAGGAAATCTTTGATTGTGAGATCCCATAGTTTGTCACCTATTATCCATGAAGATTATACTTAGGGCAAGCATCATACTTTCTCTATAAGGGATATAGCTCACACTTCACACTCTTTTGTGAACCACTTTAGACCCTTGGCCAATGGAGGTGATGATATGAATCTTGATGAGTGTTAAATGTTTTTTACTCATGGAATGTACATGGACTTACTGAACCCACTAGTAGATATCTAGATGAGAGAGTTGTCAGCATTTTGAGAAGATGAATATGTTTTACCTGTAGGAGGTAAAAGTTTATAGGTTTTTATTGTTTTCTACTCTTCATACCATCTAACCCATAGCTACAACTCTTATCACCTCCCATGAGGCTGGAAGAGGCAATGTGTCCACCCTTATTTCTATATAACTAGGCTCACATATCATTTATTGGGGAACAGACCCCTTACAAAGGGAGCTCTAGGTCCATTTTTACCTTGATAATCACATTATAGTGCTATCCAACATATACACCTCTAATGATGCTATCGATAGGTCAAGTATCTTGCAGTAGCTTTCTAACACCATACACAATGCTTATTGGGTACTCTACAATGATTTCAACATGGTAAAATCCTCAGAGGACAAGGCTAGTTTGTATCCCATGCGTTGGTGTGTAGGATAGAGAGAAGCCTAATTTTATATGAGGAATAAGCTTGGTCTGTATGATCCTAACCATGGCTAGAAGTCAACAAACCATACCTAATTCAATTGGTCCAATTTTTGGAAAGGATATGCTAGTGTTAATTAGATTAGATAAATTTTTTATCTTAAATAATAATTTTTTGCACATCCCTAGTAGAGCAGGACCATCAGTTGTAGTTTGTGAGATTGTGCTTTTATCAGACCACCAACCTATTTATTTCAAAGTGGCTAAAATTATATGCATACTAGGCCATACTATTCTCAATTCTATATCAGGATGGCACATCTTTCTCACCAAAGAATGAGAGAGTATATTCTTGGAATATGGAATTTAGCAGCTCTACCCCTTGGTGAAGCAAGATGGATTAAATGGTGGTAGGATTCTATTACTTGCACCACCACTTTGTTTAGATCATTTGGAAAGCAAGTCGCCCTCTTTCATAAATGAGAGAATGAAGCTTCTTACTAGGAATATGTGCTAGCCTCCAAGGAGATAGAAACTGACCCTTTCAATATTGCTCTCCAGGCTAAAACTACAATGTGGAAAAATAAGCTTAAGTTTAAGGAGAATTACTAGGCAAGAGGGGTAGAAATTAGAGATCGACTCCATTGGCTGAAGGTTAGTGACAAAGTTTCTAAAGAATTTTTTGTGTCTTTACATTATATAAAAACCTTTGATAATATTAAAAACATAAAAATAGGGTAAAAAACAATTACCAAGCTCCCAAATGTTTTAGCAACTTTTGTTGAGAATTATAAGAATGTGTTTAATTCTCTTGCTAGGGAAAAATCCTTGCTCAAGTGTATGTTGGCCATGCCATGTAAACTCTCTAAGGATCAATGTGTGGTTTATGATCACCTTCTTGACATAAATGGTCTTGAAAAAAGTTGCTTTATCTATGGCCTATGATAAAGTCCCAATATTAGATGGTTTTCCATGTGAGTTATATAAAACATTTTGGGATATTGTTGGCCCAAATCTACACAAAGTCTATCTCAAAGCCATGAAGAGGGGGTCATTTGGGCCCACCATCAATAAATGAAATATTAAATTTATGCCCAAGGAAGGAGATCATGAGCTTATCACCAGCTTGAGGCTGATCACCCTATTAAATGTTTCTTACAAGATCATTGCTAAAGCACTCACTCTCAAGCTGATACATCTTCTTCCCTTGATCATTAGATGTGAATAGATAGGGTTCATCAAGAACCATTTTAGCTTGGATAATATCATTACAGTTTGGGAAGGCATGAAATGGGCTTGGGCCTGGAACTAGAAAGCTTTACTCATAATGATTGATTTTGAGAAAGCATATGACAAAATTAAATGGACTTTTATTCTTGCTATGCTCCAAGCTATTTGCTTTGGCCCCCAATTTTTTCATTCTATTTGAATTCTATTCAAATATGTTAGGGCTTCCCTCACCATTAATGGGACTCATTCTCAAAGGTTTGAGATTCAACGATCTATCAGATAGGGATCCCTGCTTGCTCTAGCCCTTTATGTTATTGTGGTAGAAGGTTTTAGCTACCTTTTATCAGACATTACCTCCAATTATTTAATCAAATGGATCACCTTTCCCAATACCTCGTAGTAGTTGGTTAATGGGCTTTTTATAGATGATTCTTTTTTAATGCTTTTGGAGGAAGAAACCTTGATGTATAATGCTTTGCTTTGCCTGGACACCTTATACCTAGCTTCAACTTCATCTATTAAATGGAGAAATACTAGATGCTACAGATATTATAAATCTCCTAAATTAAGTTAGATTACTGATTACCTTTAGAGGTGGATTGCCCATGTTGAGAAATTCAAGTTTTTAGTCATTATCTTTGCCTTTCAATCTTCCCTGATTGAGATTTAGAATTATTTCATTCAAAGGATGGAAAATAAGATTACCTGCTGGGTTACCAAACCACTATCAATTGTGGTTAACTTCCAAATCTATTCTAAGGTTCTGATAGTGACCCATGTTTACTATTTTATGTGTTGGGTTCAATCTAAAGTGGCCTATGACAGACCAGAGAATCTTCTTTGATATTTCTTGTGGGCCAATGCTGATGGGAATAATGGTTTTCATTGAGTGACCTAGGATTTATGTTGTAGACCTAGAGAAGCTAAGGGCTTGGCCTCATTGATGTTAGGATTCAAGGGTTTGCTCTCACTACCAAATGGGTCATTCATTTCCTCAAAGGGAACAAGGCCTAAAAAATCCTAATCTAGCATTGTATTACTCAGGGGGTTCTATTATGCCTATTTTCTATTACCCCCCCTAAAAATTTTAAAACCATACTTACTGTCATAGTGATGACCTAGTCATAAATCTTAAAACTATGTCGGGAACCCTTATTTATTAACAATATTAGTAGATGCATTTTTTTATTATGAGATCATAATGTTTGATTGATGATTCTATTTTTATTTCAATTATTTTGAAAACAAAAGTGGATGAATGAATAAAATATGCATATATTATTATACGCATGATCATTTACAATTGTAGTTTCAGTTCAAATACATTTGAATTATTTCAATGATATATTTGGAAGTATTAGATTTCAGCTTTGTTATATGTGTTGTAGATTTTTGATATACTTAATATCTAATTTTTTAGTTTTTGGATTTAATTCTATATTAGTTATTGTCATAAGATTTAGTTGTTTTTTATGGATTAGATATGGATTATTCATCTTGATAGTTTAAATGGATATAGTTTTGGAATAGCAGTAATCGATCAGGTTATAGCAAGGAATTTGCACTTTGATGTGTTTTCTTGGTCAAATGATCATATCTTATTTAGTTTCTCATATAATTATAATCTCTAATTTTAGATGCATGATAATCACTGTGGCATTTTAAAATCATCGAGGAATATTATCATCAAATATATATAGAATTTTTGTAATAATGACATTGTATTCATCCTCGCATACATTAAATTATAATGAGTTTGTTAAAGAATAATTTTCATTATGAGGTTTGCCTATGTTCATTAAGACTATAATTATATTGATACTGTGAGGATCTCATCATGATTTAATTTGGAATACATATGGGATTAGTATTGACTAAATACCTAAATTTATTTATTGACAAAAACCTTTGGTTATATGATTTAATCGATGAATTTTTCATGAGGCATGATTGTTCAAATTACATATACACTTTGGTCTAGTTATCATGATTTGAGTTGGCATGTGTATGACGTTTGATGTTGATAGGATTTCAAGGGAGACTTGGTAGATTTGTGGTATCTAGGCTTGTGTAAGGCGGTAATGTCATTTAAGAGCATTAAAAATAATTAGATACTTTGGATTGTGGGAATTTTAGCAGTAAGGTGTGCATTAATGACTCACTTATCTCCTCAAATCACATAGTTTAGCATAGAATTTGGTAAAAAGAATAGTGAATGCTAAGTTTTGCAATTGGTCAAAACTTTTACCAAATTGATAACTTTGGCAAGAGTTAGTAAGGACCAATGAGAAGTGAGTACGTGTCCCCTAGATGTTATAAGGCAAAGTTCACAAATAAAGGTTGTTTTTCTTGAGTCAATTGTCATTTTTGAAAGCTTTCAGTAGGATCAAATTTTTGGTTCAATGGTAATTGTAGAAAGAAAGGTGAGCAAATAGATTTGAACAAGGTTTTCAAAGTTGATTTCAAGTGTGGATGTTTCAATTTCATCTTGTTTGGAGGCTTGGGAATTTGATGCATGACCTTGAGTATTTTCCATGTTCAATGGAAATATGGTTAGGTATGCATACAAATTAGTATTTCTAAAAATTGGAGTTTGTGGAATAGAATAAACTTAGTGTTCAAAATGGAATCTATGGTTTAAAAGATTTGATAGTTTTTTTGCAAGTTTTTGGATATAGTAGTGGTGGTGGTATTTGAATCATTGTATTATTTTGGGTCACAAATTGTAAGTAAGTTTATTGATTTTTGGTTTCATATTCTTTGATTTTATTGGGTAAATTTTCACTAAAACTTGTCTATCCTCTCAATCGACTGATACCTTGCATATGCAATAATTTTAGATATTGATGTTTACAAGTCATCTTGTTGTACGTCTAAATATCATTGTGGACTCAAAATAGGTATGCAAATTTTTTATTGTATATCTCTTAGAAATATGGAGGATCTTGTGGTAGTTTTAGACTTGTCCTAGTTAGAATAGTCTATTGTCATTTAAAGTTTAGGTTTTCATCTACATTTCCATTCATTATCATCCCTTCTTAGTTTTTAGATGTTATAGACTATGTAATGACTGATATTAAATATAATTTATGTTGAGATTCATTTCATTAATCACCTACATACATGAAGGTTCATTCTCATTTTATTGGATGTTTCATATTTGTAATCTTTAATTGCAAATCTATAGTGAAATATGTTACATGAACAAAGAAAGATAAGGACAACTATCATGCATTAATTTGTTGTTAAAATAATTATTTGTAGAGGGCTTTTAGGCTTTGTAAATCTTAGTTTGGTTTTTATTCACATGGATTATTGGGTCTTAGTGTTGAAATGTTGAGTACAAAGTGAGTTGGAATTAATGTAGACAAAGGTTTTAATATGAAGTAAGTTGAAAAAAGTCACATATAAATTTTTCAACATGAGTTTGTTTGTGGATTCTGACCTAGTTTGGGTTTTTTTTCTAAGTTGAAAATTTTCTTGAATATTTCTGGTCACAACAAAGTTTTGTATAAATGTTAATGAATTAGATCTAACTAACATATTTTCTCATTTGTTTAAAATTTGCTAAATACTTTTCATTGAATGATTTAGTTTCAAATGAGGAAATAATTTAAGAATAAAGTGGGTTTTATAATTTTGAGCATAGAAATTAGTATGGTTTTGATTCAGATATAACACAATAATGAGTAATGTTTTATGATCATGAATAATTTTTAATCATGAGCTCATAATTTGGTATCTTTTCAAATTATTGATTATTTCAAAATAAGTGGGTGGGTACAACTAGCAGATAATACTAATGATGAAGGATGGGGTCAAAGGCGAAATTGAGAAAATCAGACAAACCATAGAAAAAGTTCTAATAGGGTTGGTTTCCATACTAGGCACTTTGGGCCTAAATTCTCTTGGGGCACAAGAATGTCCATTCATTTTGATGCTTCTAATTTTAATATTTATAATGTCCGAAATTCTCTTCCTATTTAGAGAGGTTATGTCGGCTTTAGAAACCATAGAGGTCATAGGAGATTTTAAGAGCAAAAGTTTGGAGCTTGTGCTCAATCCCAAAGTAGTTCTTCACATTTTATTTAACACCATCCTAAGCATGATCGTTATTTATAGTTACAACCCCCTACTTTTAGAGTACAACCAGTTGACCAACCACTTCCTCCACATCAATTACTTGATTATTAGTTGTAAAATAAATTGAACAAAGAGATAACCCACACCAAAGACCTTAGGAAAATTGATACTCTTTTAGATACACCAACTCAATTTGATTCTGATCATGGAGGAAAATGTAGGAAAATGAACCTTTCAGTGGCTCGTAGTGAACAAATCTTCAGGTCTAAAATATTGAATTTGAGGGGTCAAAGATTTTGTAGTAAAATGAAGTTTATTGATATCTCTGATCATGTTGCTGAGAAGAGTGCTACTGGAAAAAAGTAAGAATCTGAAGCACCTAATGAACTCAGGGAAATTAAAAGAGTGAAATTAGAAGTTGATGATGATACATCTGAGACAAGTATCAGATTGCTACATTTTCTTGCATCTGAAATGGAGTATAATGTTTGTCTTGATCAGCAAGACAAACTTGTTATAGAGGTTTTATCAGATTTGAATGGTTATTGTTTATCTAGAAAATAACTTTGTTTAATTAAAAACTTGATGCAATTTTAAAACTTATCTTGATATTTATTTTTAAGGACATGGATAAAATAAATATTTTGAGATATAATTAATATATGCTTAAGTTTAAAGTTTAAATTTCATTATAGTTTAAAAAAGAGTAGGATTTGTAAATTTATTATTTATTTTATGATTATTTATGTATCCTACTTTATTGTTAATAAGATGGGGTCCCCACCCGTTAAGATTAGTACTTCAGTTATTTCATTTAAATTGTTTGATTTAATTAAGACTTTTAAAGTATTAATTAATCTCTCCATATATTATAACTTAAATAATTGAATTTAAAAGTTAATTTGTTAATATTAACTAATAACTAACTAAATTTAGTTATAACTTATTTCATAACTGGATTTGAAGGATAAAAAGAGATCAAACTTTCATTTGAAGACAAAATTTCAACATGTATTGAAGACTAAAGTATTATTCTAAAGTCATTCATTCATCTCTTCTTTTTTATGCAATTTCTCTGAGATAGTACAATTTTTACAGATAGATGCAATGGTACTTCATCTGATGGTTGAGTAATAACTTATGCAACAAGGGTATATCCAGTTATATTTGTCATCTATTACTAATTATCTAAAGTTTTCTAAGTCTAATATCTTTTGAGGAATTGTTATTTATAGTCTTATGTGGAGAATTCAATGTATTCAACCTAAAAATAAGATCACTTCACATATTTTGTGACACTTCATTGATCTAATCAATTGCTAAGTTGTCCTTTTTCATGTTGGAATTCTCATTTTAAATATATTCTTATGTTAGGATGACTCTCATGTTGAGACTCACAACTCTTTTGTAAATATTTGATTTTCTTTAATGGAATGGGTTTAAGTTTTCATTAAATTTCTTTTAGTTTTTTTGTAATCTTTATGGTTTAATTTTGTATATTTCAAAGTTTATTAATATTAAATTAGCACCAACCATTAATTTAGTTCTTAGTTTGAATCTTTTTTAATTTATTATTTATATACTTTTTAGTATCCCTTTAGTAGTTATTTTACTTATCTTAGATATTTTCTAATACTTCATTTATTTAATTTCTACTTTTAAAGTTTAATATTGTTCTAGACTGTCACTTATTTTAGGTATACTTATTAGTTTATTTATTATTATATTAATTTTTATAGTAATATGTTTAAATTTAGTTTGCTTCTTATCAGATTATAGTAGTGTGCTTGGTGAATGTTCCTCTTCCTTGGTTTTATTTTAAAGTATTCTTTTTTAATCTCATGTTTAGTTGTTGTTATGTTTACTGTACCTTTCATAGTTAATCTTTTACTTATGTTTTCTTCCTTTGCTTTTTTTAGGTGTTTATTTTTGGTTTCTTATGTTCATTTTATTCTCATTTTTGTTTCTCTTATTTTCTTTATTATCTATTTAGATAATTATGTTCTTTAGTTTCTAGGTTCTATATTAGTTTTGGTTATACCTTGTTCTCTTTCTATTTTCATGATAATTTTTTTTGTTTAGTTTTTTTTCTTTATTTGTTGTTTGTCTTTCTAGTCATTTTTTTGCTAGTGTTTTCTTATCACTTGGTTGGATAATGAACCATTAAATAATATAATTAAGTGTATTTTCATACACATATTTTTAGATTTAGATTTCTATTCTTCAAGATATTATCTAATTAATAGATTATCTCTATTAGATAGGATAGATTATAGATTTCTATTTCAAACTAATTCTTAATTAATACAAATTTTTGATTGTGATAGTGGAATAAGTTACTTTAAAAACTTATTGATTATTTTTTCAAAAATTATTATAATTTTTTTTCATCTTTAGGATACTAAAATGAAACTTTAGATCCCCTACAATTAGACTGGTACAATTCTAATTTGACCTTCATGATAGGCAAAATGGTTGATTCATTGACGTGACAATTTTTTTTGTCAATAAATTTGGTCACTCCACTAGAGATATTTTTTATAAAATCTATTTTGTTGCTAATGGTTTTTTTAGTCAACAAATTCTAATTATTCTACCTATTCTTAATGTTGAAGAGGTAAAGATTGATATTACTTTTAGTTTAATACATTTTTCATGGTATAATCATCCCAAAGATCTCCCTTAAGTTATTGAAGTAATCAATGAAGAATGAGAAATTGCTGAATTTGAAATTGATTTGTATTTAAAATTAACACATGAAACTCAACATGATATAATTAATTTTAATAGAAAGATTCAAGAAAATAGAGTAGAAACACTAGCCAATAATCCTCATTCTAAAGTTTGCTATCTTTTTTATTCTTTTCTTTTTGATGACTTTGTTGAGCATATTGAAATTTCTTTGCCTAATCAACATTCAAGTCAAAAAAATTAGATACAAGATTGTCATATCTCAGAGATAAAATGTACTAAAATTTTTAATAGCAGATCAAATTTTTAGAAACCTATTAGCCAAGAATCAATTGGTAGAAATCAACTATATGTAAAATAGCAAATACCAGAATGAAAATTGGAAGATTTCCTTCATGGGTTAAAAGATAATAGTGAAATCAAATAACTCATAGAAGGTGAAGATGAAGAAATCTAACAAGAACATCAGATAGTTGTAGCTCCTTAGATTTATGCAAATCCAATCAATGTTAGAAATCATCTAGGTAAGTTGTCTTATCTCAAGGGACTAAACATACCAAATATTTTTAGTTCAGCTAAAGAATCATTTAAAATATTTAAGATTGGTTTGTGCCACTCTTTGAATAACTAATTACAATACTTGTTTAAAGGTTTTTGTGCAAACATTAAAAGGAAAAGCTTATCAAATTTTTATTAGTTTAGTTGTAAAAGTGATTGATAGTTTCAATGATGGAGAACAATGGTTAGAATTATCTTTTGGAAAAGATAAATAATATTTTGATTTAGTTAATGATATTAAAAATATTTCATTAGATAAAGGTGAAACTATGTATCATTTTGTTTCTAGATTCACCAAATTACATCAAAAATTTCCAAGTGATATTAGGCCTTCTAAAAAAATGTCTAAACTTTACTTTTGTAATTTTTTACCTCTAAAATACAAAACAACACTAGAAGATAAAGATATAATTGAATATGATGAAACCATTTAGTTTTGTATTGATTATGAAAACAAGCTGGAATGTGTAGGTTTTAAAGATAGATCCAATATGAGATTGAATTCAGATAATGCCAAAATATTAAAGGCAATCCAAAGTTTAGGAAATGAGTTGGTCACTGTTAAATGATAGCTTCATGATAAACCTTCCTCTTCCCATAAAAATATGAAAGAAGAAAGTGTTTACTATTATTGTGAGGTTTGTGAGCTTGATCACAATCTCAAAACATGTCAAGCTGTTATTAAATTTAAAAAATATTTATTGGATGGAAAAGAAAAGAAAACTAATGATTCAATGTATAATATAAATGCTATTGATGAGTCTTTAGAAAAAGAAAATATTTATGTTATAAGTACTAGGAATAAAGATTATAATTTTTTTAAAAATAATAGGTCAGCAAATGATAAGTCTCATTCTAATGATAAAGATAAAACAACTCATAAAAACGATCAAGATACTCCTTTTGTTATTGGATACAATAATTCACAATATCAATATTATATATCTAATAATTTTAGACAAACAGATCCTAAGACTTATAATATAATTGATGATTTGTTAACCATTAACGTTGGATTCTCATTATTGCAAGCTGCTAGTCTTCCTAGACAATTCGATAAAATTTATGAAACAGTTAAGAATCCTAGATCAGATGTAAGTTTATAGGAAGAAATTAATATTGAACATATTTACACTCAACATTTTGATCCCCCTACTGATTATATTCCTCCTTTATATGTCCCAGTTAAAAATATTAATAAAATAATTCATAATTATATTTTGGATACTGGTGCTTCAAAAATATCATGTCCATGTGTATTATTGATCAATTAAGTGTTTTCAATGAAGCAAATGGTATAAAACTTACCGATTTAGATGCAAAACAAATTAAGAGTTGTGGTAAATTTCGTGATATATTTATTAAGATCCCACAGGATGAATGTATTAGTTTCATGTCTAATATTCAAATTTTAGATATTTTTAGTAATTATGCCATGTTATTAGGAAGGGACTAGTAAAAACAAAATGAAACATTTGTTAGTAAAGATATAATTTGGGTTCACATTAATAAGGAGATTGCATTTATTAAAAGAGATTATTTTTTTAGTACTCTGATTGAATCTCCCTCTTCTCCCAATATCTCATACATAGAAATATGTATCGAGACTTATGAATTACTGAGTGTTGATGAACCAGAAAACCAACATGAGCAAATATCTAGAAAAACCATTTTATGGTCTCTTTACTTCGATAGAACTTGTTATCAATAAGGTGGTGGTGTTGATATTTATCTCATATATCCCATTGATAACATATTTTGTTATGCTTATAAATTGTCCTTTGAAAATAATAATAATATAGTAGAGTTTGAAGCATTATATTTGAGATTAGAGAAAGCCATAGATTTAAATATTAAACACTAAGAAGTTTTTAGAAACTCAATGCTGATAGTGAGATAAATTCAAAAGATTTATAAGACCAATCAAACACGCTTTCATTAATACACTGAAAAGGTATGGGCATTAATTTAAAATTTTAAATCTTTCAATGCTACCCATATTCTTAGAGAATTTAATATAAGAGTAGATAAACTTGTAGTTTATGCCTCCAATCCTACTTTTAGTAAAATTGAACCCACTGTTGATTTCCATTCAATTTAATTATTTCATCCTAAAAAAATTTATTTAAAAGAGGGTTTGTCAGTTTTCAGTTGCGATAAACATATATATTCATTTCTCAAAGGTAACTATTTTGACTAAGATGATTATGTACTTAATTATGGTGATTATTTATAGTTAGGTACTAACAAATTACCTATTGGTTTATTAAGTTTAGAGTCTATGTTTTGTCGTAATGATTAGTTCAAGGTTGTTATAACTAAGGAACCATCAAGGAGAATCATAGGTGAAACCTTACCCATAAATCTAGGAATTGAAGATGATCCAAAATATGTATATCTATGGATACAAGTAACTAAAAATAAAAAAATTAATGTCATTAAACTTTTCAAAGAGTTTATTGATATATTTATGTGGTCATATAAATATCTTAAAGGTTACAACACATATTATCAAACATGATATTTTGATTAAACTAGGTATTAAGCTTGTAAGATAGAAAATACGAAGGATTAGGCTTTTGTTAGAGCACACCATTAACAAAGATCCAGATAAAATTATTGATGTTAATGTCATTTTTAATATAATATATTATGAGTGGGTGGCTAATTTAGTACTTGTAAGGAAGAAAAATAGAGATATTAGCCTTTGTGTTGATTTTAGAGAATTAAATAAAGTATAAAAGATAATTTTTCTTTACCAAGTATAGATAAAATATTAAATTAGGTTGTAAGATTTGAAATGATGTCTTTATAAGATATATTTTTAGGTTATAATCAGATTATTATGAATCTCGAGGATAGTTATAAAACTACTTTCACCACACGCAGAGGCACATTTGCTTATAATCAAATGCCTTTTAGATTAATGAATGCTGGAGTCACTTTTCAAAGGGCTATGCACATAGTTTTTAATGAATTAATAAGTGTAATTATTTAGGTTTATTTAGATGACCTTACTATTTATTCCAAAAATAGAAAACAAAAATATTTAGATAATCTTCATGAAAATTTTCCATGTAAGAAGTTTGAAATCTCTCTAAATCTAAAAAAGTATATTTTTGGCATAATTGAAGGTAAATTTTTGGGTCATATAATCTATAAGGATGGTATTTATATTGACCCATAATGAATTACAACAATAAAGGAACTAAATCCTCTAAAAGATTAGTCAAGTTTAAGATCTTTCTTTGGTAAAATCAATTTTGTTAAAAATTTTATTTTTGATTTTGATAGTAAAACAAACCCTTTATAGTTATTATTAAAGAAAGATAAAATTTACATTTGGGATGAAAATCTTGATCTAGCTTTTAATTCATTAAAAAATGCCATTGCTAGTGCACCCATCCTTGCCAATCCTGATTTAAATAAAGTATTTATCCTTTATGTTAATGCCACAGAAAAGGCTATAAGAGCTGTACTTACTCAAAAATTTGAAAATAATGAAGAAAATCCTATTGGTTACATGAGCCAATTTTTGAAAGATACCGAAACTAGGTACATTCTAGTTGAAAAATTTGTCTTTTCTTTTATTTCTTCATTAATCAAATTTAGATATTTGCTGAAGAAAAATAAACTTTTTGTGTGATCTAACGTAACTATTTTTTCATATCTTTTAAAGAAACCAATTATTCAAGGGAGAATTTCTAAGTGGATTCTCCATATTCAAGAATTTGATCTTGAATTCAAAACATCAAAAAATATCAAAGGAAATGAATTAGCAAAACACATAGCTAAAAATATAGCATCAGATATCAATATCCTAGTCTTTTCTATTGATGAAAAATTAAATGCTAAACCTTATTTTAAAATAATAAAAGCTTTTGAATTTGTTAAGAAATTTAAGTGTAAGCATAAAATAAATAATTGGGACAGTCTATTGACTGAAGATTATTGGTATGGTGACTTAGTCCACTATTTTCAAAATCAATCTTGTCCAAACAACTTTAATAAGAAATAAAGATGTTCATTACGGTTAAAAGTATTAAAATGTTGATTTCTATAAAACTTTTTATTTCACCATAATCATGATGGTGTTTTACTAAAGTGTCTTACTCATGATCAAACATAGAAGGTGCTTGAAAAATATCACAAAATAATCTACGATAGATATTATGTTGAAAAGATAACATATTATAAAATTTTAAGAGCTAATTATTATTGATCCACTTTATTTTAGGATGCTTTTAAGTTAGTATGTTCCTGTATGTCTTGTTAAATCTTTGTTGGTAGGGATAGATTACCTATAATGCCTTTGGAACTAGTTATTCTTGAAAAACTTTTAAATAAGTGGGGCATAGATTTTATTTCAAACATTCATCTATCATCATCTACAGGTCATAGATATATATTGATAGCCTTAGATTACTTCACTAAATGTCCTGAAGCTAAAGCTCTTAAAATTTTATTTACAGGTGAAGTGATTTCATTTTTAGAAAATCAAAAAATTTATAGATTTGGAGTTTCATGCGAAATTATTTATGATAATGGACCACAATTTGTTTTGAGTAAATTTTTAAAATTTCTAACAAAATATTCTATTATTTCAAGTCATTAATCAAAATATTATCCAAAGAAATGGACAAACCAAGTCCACTAATAAATATTTCATTTCTATAATGAAAAAGCTAGTTTGTAATAACAAAATAAATTGGCATCTTAAAATCTTTAAAGCTTTATGGTCTGATAGAACTATTGTTAAAGTAGAAACTATTTATTCTATTTTTATGTTAGCATATAGATTCAAAGCTACTTTACTTATAGAACTCTAGATTTCTTCATCAAGAACTGTCTTACAATACATAGAAGAAGATGTAAATTTCATTGAGCATAGGCTACATGATTAGATAGCACTTGATGAATCTAAAGTAATTGCACTTCAAAAATTGGAAAATGCTAAGCAAAATATTAAAAAATATTTTGATAAAAAGTTGTCTAATAAAAAGTTTAAGGTTCGAGATCTAGTATTATATTGGGAAAAATCTCGTGAGGACCCAAGAAAATATCATAAACTTGATACATTATGGTCTAGACCTTATAAAATTACTACAATACTTTGTAATAATGCTTTTCATCTTAAAGACTTTGAAGGAAATTGGCTATGTTATTCGGTAAATGGCCACCATCTCAATTTGTTTTATGATTAATACTTTTGGTTTGTTTTTATTTTTTCATTTTTATTTTCCTATTTTGGTTTTGTTTCTCTTTGTTTGTTATTTGTTTGTTGTTTTTTTCGTTTGTTTATTGCTCTTTCTTTGTTTTGATTGGACCAATAAAAAGTTTGAAATGAAAAATATCACATTTGAAGGAAGGATACAAAAAGCTATAGAAGTATTGTAAGTAACTTTCATTTTAAAAAATATTCTTACAAACTCAGAATCATAGTTAATGATAATATGATTGTTTTATACTTGGTTGTGATAAGGTTACTTCATCAACATAATTTATTCTTAAATCATTTGTAAATTACTTTTGAATCCAACCCAAACTTCTTTATTAATTATTTCCCTTTCTTTGTACCATACTAGTCGAACATTCCATCGCTATATAAATTTATTTTTTTCAGAGTTCATGCTTAACTATTTGAGAAATGATTGTCCTGAATCACACTCTCAAGGCAAATTTATGTTTCATATATGTAGGCAAATTTGTTACAAGTCAAAATTATTCTACAAATTTGACTAGCAAGGTCGCTAATGTTATGCCTATTTTCTATAACCCTCCTCAAAATTTTAAAACCATACTTATTGCCATAGTGATCACCTAGTCATAAAGCCTAAAACTATGTCAGAGACCCTTATTTATAAACAATATTAGAAGATGCATTTTTTATTATAAAATCGTAATGATTGATTACTGATTCTATTTTTGTTTCAGTGGTTTCAAAAAACAATGAAAATGAATGAATAAAATATGCATATATTGTTATACTCATGATCAGTTATACTTTAGTTGGTAGTTTCAGTTCATATATATTTAAATTGTTTTAGTGATATATTTGGAAGTATTACATTTTAGCTCTGCTATAGGTGTTACAACTTTTTGACATGCTCAAATTAGATGTTTTGGTTGGTTTATTTAATTATATATTAATCATTTTCATAATATTTAGTTGTTATTTATGGATCATATATGACTTGTTCATCTCGATAGTTTAAATGGGTATAGTTTTGGAAAAATAGTAATTGATCAAGTTATAGCAAGGAATTTATTCTTTGATTTGTTTTCTTGGTCAAATTATCCTATCTCATTCATTTTCTCATATCATTATAATCTCTGATTTTACATGCATGATAATCCCTTTGGCATTTTAAAATCATTGAGAAATATTCTTGTTAGATATATATAACATTTTCGCAAGAATGACATTATATTCATCCTCACATGCATTAAATTATAATGAGTTTCCTAAAGAATAATGTTCATTTTGAGGTTTACCTAAGTTCATTAAGCTTATCATTCTATTGATATTGCTAGGGTCTCATCATGGTTTAATTTGGAATACATATGGGCTTAGGATTGACTAAAGACCTATGTTTATTTATTGAGAAAAACATTTAGTTACATGATTTAATCCACGGTTTTTTCATAAAGTAGGATTGTTCAAATTACATATACACTTGGGTATAGTCATCACGATTAGAGTTAGCATGTGTATGAGGTTTCACGTTGACAGGATTTCAAGGGTGACTTGGCAGATTTATGGTAACCAAGCTTGTGCAAGGTGGTAATTTCATTTAAGAACATTGAAAATATTTGGATGCTCAAGATTGTGGGAGATTTGTTGTTAAGGTGTGCATTAATGACTCACTTATCTCCTTGAATCACATAGTTTAGTATGGAATTTGGTAAAAAGAATAGTTAATGCTAAGTTTAGAAATTGGTTGAAACATATTAGCAAACTGCTAACTTTGGCATGAGTTAGTAAGGACCAATGGGAAGTGAGTACGTATCCCCAAGTAGTTATGAAGTGAAGTTGGCAAATAAAGGTTTTTTTTTCTTAAGTCATTTTCATTTTAGAAAGCTTTCAGTCGAAGCAAAATTTTGGTTTGATAGTAATTCCAGAAAGAAAGGTGAACAAAGAGATTTGAATAGGATTTTTGAAGTTGATTTCAAGTATGGATGTTTTAGTTTCATCTCATTTGGAGGCTTGGGAAGTTGATGCATGACCTTCAGTGTTTTCTATGTTCAATAGAAATATGGTTAGGTATGCATTCAAGTTAGTATTTTTAGAGTTTGTCGAATAGAATAAACATAGAGTTCAAAATGGAATCTATGGTTTAAAATATTTTATAGTATTTTTTTGAAGTTTTTGCATATAGTGGTAGTTGTGGTATTCAAAGAATTGTATGATTTTGAGTCATAAATTGAAAGTATGTTTGTTAATTTTTGGTTTCAAGTTCTTTGATTTTGTTTGGTGATATTTTGTTGAAACTTATCCATCCTTTTAGTCGGGTGATACTTTATATATGCAATAATTTTACATGTTTGTGTTTACAAGTCGTGTTGTTGAATGTTTGAATATCATTATGAACTTGAAATAGGTATGCATATTTTTTATTTATATCTCTCATAAATATGGAGGATCTTGTGGTAGTTTCAGACTTGTCTTGGTCAGAATAGTCTATTGTGATTTAATGTTTAGGGTTTCATTTACATTCCCTATCATTATCATCCCATCTTCATTTTTAGATGTTTGGATTGTGTAATGATTGATATTAAATATAGTTGATGATGAGCTTGATTTCATTAATCATATGCATACATGAAGGTTCATTCTCATTTTTTTGCATGTTTTGCATTTGCATTCTTTAATTGCAAATCTAAACTGAAATATGTTACATAAACAAAGAAAGATAGGGATGAGTATCATGCAATAATTTGTTTTTAAAATAATTGTTTATCGAGGGTTTTCAAGTTTTGGACATCTCAGTTTGGTTATTATTCGCATTGATTATTGGGTCTCAGTGTTGAATTGTTGAGTACAAAATGAGTTGGAATCATTGTAGACAAAGGTTCTAATATGAAGCAAATTGAAAAAAGTCACATATAAAATTTTCACCATGAGTTTGTTTGTGGATTCTGACATAGTTTGGGTTTTTGTTCTGAGTTTGAAATTTTCTTAAATATTTTTGGTCACAACAGAGTTTTGTATAAATGGTAATGAATTATATCTTATTTTGTTATTCAATGTGAAAATTTAGGGCACTTTTGTTTTTAAAAGCATTTGAAAAGCTTGAGAGCTTCTCAAATCCTCACTAATTTAATATGGGGAGGAATTCAGGCTAGGGTTTTCTATCAATTTAGAATCCCTTTAATGGTCTCCTTCGATCAACTTTCATAATGTCCATTTTGCCTAGGTTCCTTAGATTAAGAGACTTTGGCTCTTCAGAGGAGGGATCAAAACCATTTGGGACTTATTTTGTCATTAGATCAAGGATTGGATTCCTTGGGACTAGCTTAAAATAAAATTTAATTTGCCCAATAGTGATGCTAAGTGCATCAAGGAAATTCAGGAAGCCATTCCAAACTCTTTAATCCACAAAATTGGCATTTCCACCAGAGCTTCATGGTAGAGGGACTAGAATTGGCTTACAATGACCCCCTTACGGTATCATATTCTAATTCCTAAAGCTCATCCCTTGGAAAAATTGAATAAGGTCTAGAATATCAAATCTCACCATGTCATGTGGGCTAGAAGATTTGCCAAGCTATGTATCATGCACATTGAGCCTAAAAAAGCTCATTTTCTTTGGTGTTTTCTTTACTATGGACTCTCACTAGGAGAGTGGCTCAAGCATCTTTGGGTTGCCAATCCCTTATGCCTGGCCTGCAGGAAACCTGAATCAGTTAAACAATTTATTTGGTTTTGCCCGTATGCCCAGTCTACTTGGAAGTGGATTCATTTATTGTTATAACCCTTCCAACTTAAGCCTTTGACCTAGAAAATTTATGTCCTAGGGGACTCAACCCTTTTTCTTGAAAAATGTAATAACTTTTGGATTATTCTTCGCGCTGATATTCTTTTTTTTATATGGAAAGATAGAAATAATGCTATCTTTAATAAGGAACATTTAGATAGAAATTTATTTCTTGATAATAAAGTTAATGTTATCTTTAATTTGTTTCTTCATCTCCTTAACTAGATTGATAAAGTTTAGAGGGACTTTTCTCATTTTCAGTCATTGATAGTGTATTAGGCAGGTGCCCCTTATGCTATTAGTTGTGTGCCTCCCTCGCATGCTTCTCGTCAGGGTTCAACTTTGACATCGTTTCTCGATTTGAGGAGGCAGTGGTCTAGAGGACAAAGAGGGTTCTCCTTGTCCCCATGTGGTCCCAGAATGTCTCCATCGAGGAGAAGCTTATAATGTGGTGCTAGCTTGAACATTTGTCATCAGCAAGATGGTTAGGGGCCTCAAACTCAACTGTAAATGGGTTGTTGGGGAGGATCCCCCTCTCACTAGAGACCAAAACGATGGATGGGATACTTCACCTCCTCCACCAGATAAATTTTCAATGCTGCCTTTAGCCATTTCTCCATGGAGATTTGTTGAAGAATTAAGGAATGACACTGAAGATAATGTTGGTGGCTAGGAGCCCTTTAATGACTCTAAGGATCTGCTTGTTAATGTGGGGTGGGGAGGAAAATCTTATAGCCGCCCACCTCCACTTCCCACCACCTCTATGTTCACAGTGATGGCTTAATTATGTCTTTTCCTTACCCTTTTTTAATTAGCAATATTTATTAATTTTGTTTGTACTTTTCCTATGACTGTTAGCGATAATATGGCTTGTGGATATGAACTCTCCACCTTCTTTTTATATGATTAAATATAGTTTTTAATGGTATAATATAAACGCTTCTTAATCAAAAAACAATAATAATCATAAACACACAAATACTTTAAAATTCCACAATTCCATAGGCTAGCAAACTTTTAATAGGTGAAAATTCCCACTATATTCACTGGGGGAATGAATGAGTAAAGCAATCTCGTTAAACACGCAAACCTATTTGACTTCACAATAGGATACTTCCTTTCCCCATCTTCAATGTTACATTTGATATTTCCAGCATTTCATTTCCGTACCAACGATATATGATGCCAAGTGACCACGCCTCGGCACAAAATTTCCTTGTTCCTGACAACTTGATCGATATTTCTCCCTTGCAAATATTTGCACATGATTTATGTAATTATCAGAGCGTAACATTCTAGGGTTCGAAACAATTTTTGATCTGTAGTGGGAATTTCAAGTGCAAAATTTACAATAAGTGGTTGATTAAAGAAGAATTTATTCCCATATTGTATGCCGGGATGATATTTAATTGCAGTGTTGGTGAACATAATAATGAACGATCCATCCAATGTTTCATCTGTTGCGGTCTTCAAAGCATACAGAACAAGGGAACTAAGGCAAAATACGAATGTAATGAGTGTTAACCGCTTCAGTATTGAGTCCATTTTGGCACTCTTATGCCTGGCTGCCACATTATTAATTCTTCCTTTAATACTGCCGCCTCTACCTCCTCCTCCTCTTATATTATTGCTGGTTCCAGTTTGTATAATGCTTGTGCTGGTGATTTTGGCTTTTACGTCTGGTAATATCCCCGATGCGGCAGTCTCTTTGGTCTAAAGAAACTGTTGAAAATTACTGTGATCCGTTCCTGAATTCCTTGAGACCATTCACTGACACAGATCGAATATATGTGTGAATGATTGGTGCAATACTAATGTTTTAGATGCTTTAATTGTGACTTTGTGACCTGTGAGACGTACTAAAACTTAAGCTTTGGGCTAATAGAGGTGTATGTAATCAGAATTAGGAAAAATAGGTATTTTGCTTTCAATATAGAAGTGTAATTATAGTGTTTTTCCGTGTGGAAGCTGATTGTGTTCCAAATGGTTTGAAAAGTGTTTATATAGTCATATCATAAAAAATCTGTTGAATGGGACTTCTTAGGGACATGGGTCGACCTTCCTATGGCTTTAAATTTGGTAAATTAATTGTTATTTGGCAGTAAGACATGAGAGGGGAGAAGCATATTAGAGTGGTGTAACCCTGTCCCCTACGACACTCTTGTCCAATGAGTGATTTTATCATGTTGAGTGTTAGGCAAGGCCTCAAAAATGTCTAAAGTTGACCAAGATAGGGATAAGTTCTATTGCGGGCCATATATCAACTTATAAGAGTGTGTAAGGTAGTCGAAAGTTATCAAAAGGAGCCCAAAGATAGGTCTAGAGCTAAGTGTGTAAAAGAGTGGTCAGAAGTGCACGATTTTAGCTTAAATGATAATTTTATGTGTTTACAATAACTACAGTGGCAGAGGGAAGGGTAAACTCTATGTCATGGTTGTGAAATAAAATCCCAAGTCGACATTATATTTCTATCCATACACATAATTAATTTTTACAATACCACCTATATATTATATTTCAAGCAATAGTTATATCGTCCATAATCCCATATTTAATTCATAACTTCATAAGTTGGTTTTATTGTAAGTAATAAATATCATTCATGTGCTTATAAGTGGTGAGCCAAGGTTAAATAAGAGTTTTTATTTAAAGGTCTCTGACTCCTCTTACACCACTTATATTTTTATTACAGAAGAATATGATGATCTCATATTCAACGATAAATTGCAGCTAGCACAGTTCATTCATGTCAACAAATTAAAGCTTGAATCGCTTACTCTTATTTTCAAAAACATTAAGATTATGTTTAAGTGACACACTTACATCCAAAACCTTAAAAACCTGATCTCAAAATATTCATAATTTAAACACACAAAAACTTAAAAACTAACCTTAAAACTCAAAACTAAATAAAAAATTCAAAATAATATTTAAAATTATTATTTTTCCCAATAACTATTAATTATCAACATCTACAACCCCTCATCACCCAAAAATCACCCTCGAATACAATTTTGAACATTCTAATCACGCTTTAAAAAGGTCTATACCGCTCATGGGTATAGAAAATGGAAATGAATTTTGCATTTTGATTGGGTATAGAAAATGAAAAGGAAATTTGCATTTTGATTTGGAATGTGGTGAATTTATAATTTCGGATCTACATGGTATTTCTGCACATATGATTGGAATTTTTGATTTCACGACCCTGTTATCAGTCTTGCCCTGCACCTACTCCTGCGTTGTATAATGAACTCAAATTTTGCATTTTGATTTTGATTCGGTGGATTTGTGATTTAAATGTTTGATTTGGTTGGATTGTTGTGATTATACTAATTTTATAGTTCATATAATTAGGGAATCTTTTTATGATATTTCCACATATACGTTTGGAGGGATGGTTCAGACATTTTAAGGTATACAATATTTATGAAATCAATCTTATTGTGTTAATTTGTTTCAGTTAAATTTGTTTTACATGAAAAAAATTAATAATTTTAAATATTTTTTAATAAATGGCAATTAAAATAAAAATCAATCATTTTAAATACTTTTAATAGTATTTCAGATCCATGTCATATTCGACTATCCAAAGTTGATATAAATATACCGTTTAAATTTAGACACTATTAATTTTAAAAATAAAATAATGAAATACAGCTTTAAATAAAATAATGAAATAAATTATTTGATAAAATGTTTTGTGGTAACACAAATTTATAAAATATTACGGTAGTGTTATTAAAGTCTTTACAATACTATCAAAAGTTTTATTGATATATGACTTTTAAAATTTAAATGATAAAACTATGGATGAAAAAAAGTGCCATATTTTTTAATTTTATTTACCTCCTCTTTTTTTTTTTTTTTTAATTTAGATTTATTTTTATTTTTATTTTTATTTTTTATTATTTAAAAGATATTTATTCAAAATATGTTGAGATATTTTAAATACATTTATTTAAAAGATTTTGAGTGATTAAATTTTTAAAGTTTTTTTGTAAATTGTATATCAATTTATTTGTAAATTTAAATCCATACCAAAATATTATATTGGGGTGCATGGAAATTATTTATTTATAATTTAATAGGAATTAATTTATTTATTTTTGAAGTTTATCACAATGGCATATAAGATGCTCAACCATAAAGTCATCCATGCATTTTAAAAATGCACATAGTTGAGTTCAATCAGCTCAGCTTCCACATTAGTTTCAGTTTATAGTTATATATCAGTACAAAGGTGTGATTGATTATGATTTAATCCTATTGTGGTAGAAATGTACGATTGAGACAATTACTATTACTATAAACATTAAATAGGGATTTGATCGAGT
This sequence comes from Torreya grandis, assembly GCA_037957365.1. Taxonomy (NCBI): domain Eukaryota; kingdom Viridiplantae; phylum Streptophyta; class Pinopsida; order Cupressales; family Taxaceae; genus Torreya; species Torreya grandis. The sequence goes on from JARHVA010001205.1 coordinate 2,827,966, forward strand.
GGTTAATGAATGGGAACATCAAGAGTTCTTAGTGACCACATCTATATCGATTTGTCATCAATGAATATCTGAAAAATGGTAATAACTAATTATTCATGGGGTAATGACATTCAAATAATTAATTGTTAGTGTGGGACATTTAGTATTTCATTTACATATTAAATAAATAATTCCTACACATGTAGCTTTAACATACTTAGGTGTGATAAAAGGTTAAGTGACTGAGAGGGTGAGTTTCACCTAGAGTTACACCTAAAGTTCAATTAAGTACCACTATGAGTTCTCCTATAAGTTCTATAGTAAGTTATACTCAATGGCACAATGAGTTGCACTTTGAGTTAACTCCCCCTACTCTTTTATATTTCTATTCACTAGAGTATTGTAATAGAGTAGATAATTGGTAAGTAAGGCAATTTAATATATTAGGTAATTATTTCACATTCCCTTCTTGCACACCTCTGAATACAAGTAGAATTCTTGTTATTGCAATATTCTTGTCACATCAATGAACTAGAAAATCATCTATTGGCCTATTCTAACATAGTATCAGAACATAAGATTATGGTAATGAACATCAAATTATATGTTGATTTCTATTTTATATTCTCTTAAATTTATTAAAAGGAATTTGTATATTGTTTGTAATGGCAATTAGCTGATCTCTTGTGGAAGAATGGTACGTTTTTCTGGAGGCTTTTTTTATAGGACACATGCAATTGAATTCTTGTGTGAATTCTTGCATTGCATTTTGCTAGTTTTGTTTGCAAGAGAGTCTTAAAAGTGAAAGACAAAGGTTTTTCCCCGTACATGTTGCATTTTGTCTTCTTTATGTTATATGGAGCGTGCACGAAATGCAATTTAAAGGTGTATTCTTAGGAAAATGTTTCAGCATAAAGGCATTTGGTGTATTACTCAGATCTCAAACGTCAACCTACATCTGGGCTGTCATTATTCTGCAAAATGCAATATCAGTCTCAGATTATTGGAGATATTCATGCAGACCTCTTATGGATTGAAGAATTTGCTATAGATCTCGTTAGACCTGCTTGCATTTTAATTGATCTCGATATTCTAAACCACTTCCCAGCGCTACCTGAGAACCCACACACTGTCTCTTTACTTCAAGCCTATTAAATCGTCTCAAAATCGCTATCTACGCCCCTATGCACAAATAGTCTTTTTCCATGTATACGACAATGGTGATACAACTATCTATGGCCCTATGCACAAATAGTCTTTTTGCATGTATACGATGAGGGAGAAGCATACATCCAAGGCAAGGTTAGTAAGGAACCAAAAAATCCTGTAATTTCACTTTTTACTGTGGGATGACCATCTTTTTAAGCGTTCTCTATTATATTAATGAGCTATATTTAGATTGGCATTTACTATCATGGACTTGGGGACTATTTTTGGTTGTATGGTCAGTTGTTGATGCTGACAGGAAGCAGCTGGTTCTAGCTCTATTCACATGTTTTATCCATCGGCCTCCTCACGACTAGTTACTTAAGTCTTTTTACGGATTTTAAGGGGTTCTGCAGTTTCTTCTGCCACTCTAAATCTCCTTGCAAGACATTTGGGATTGATGGCTTTGGAAAACATTGTTCTACATCCATTTCTGAGCCTTACAGGACATTAAGCAAGCGGAGAGCCTACCAACAGAATGGCGAAGATCAGGAATTATTGTAATGGCTTATTGTGCTGATGACATTGTATATGCTCTTGGAAGAACTATTGATGGCATTTTCCTCCATTCCCAGAACTTACGATGCCGTTTTACAACATTCCCAACATGTGTAAGGTGTTTGATTTCCCTGTATGCACATGATGGCGCCATACAACACCTCTGGCCTTTACTTCTTTATGATTTGCAAAGTCAATGCTAAACCTAAATTATGCCATTAAAAATTAAAGCATATTATTTTTTTATAGCGTTGTATATTTTTAATTAAAACTCCCGTAAAAAGGGTCTTTTTTTATAAAAGTAAACGTAGGTTTGATTGGGTTAGTTTTTTTTTACTTGTGAGGAGATTTGAGGTTTCATACTGATTCAAATGTGTGGGTTTACAACATGTTTGGTGTTTAAATCCTTTGTGTATTTAAATGTTTTATGCAAATTTAATTAAATAGGTTATTAGTAATGTAAAATGTATTTTGTTATAATTTTTGATAGGTAACTCAAAATTGAATGTCATTTTTTTTTCAAGTTCATATTTTTCATCTTGTTTACATTGATCTACATTGTTTTATAAAGCAAACTAAATTTATAAAGTGTTATATCCATAGAGGGTTACCTATGTTATGAGCCCTACTACTTTGTATATTATATTTCATACACTTATTGTTCACACGTGTGTGCATTTTTAGCTATGTCCAACATCCTGATTCTGAGTGTGAGTTATCTCTTATCACACCATCACTGATTTTTCACTTTGATGCATTCTTGGTTGTTCCTGATGACTCATCCATGAGCATGTTTTAGGGGTTTATTATAGTTTTTACCTAACAGTATTACACTTTCTTGGTGTCTTATCACAGTCATGATGACTCCATTTGATAAAATCCAAAAGAAGAAGTTTGATTCTACACCAGTTATTCTTTTCAAAAAAGCCAATTATGCTTCATGGTGTGCTTACATGGAACAAATGATCATACACAAGATCATATTTCATTCCTATATGGATATGTTTATGCACCCACTAATCATGTTTGGTTCGATAAGTGGGCTAATACTTGTTACAAGGTTTTCCTACCTTATTACTAAATGTTTCCATGTATGTTTATTTCCATGTGGAATATACAGAGTGTTCTTACACTATTTGGAGCATTTTATAGTCTCTTTTTAAAGGTCCTACTTTGACGTATATCAAGGCTCCTCTTCCTATTGTCTCATTTAAAATTGTTTTAGTCTCTCCTGCATTTATTTATTGTAATGATACATCCATGGTGGACAATGCTCTTCATTCTATCAAACCCCCACTACAAGACAAGATTCTAATAGACCTTAGTTGTCTCATTACATATTTTATATCTATTCTTGTACAGATTATCACTCTACCAGAGCCTTCATAGACATGCATTTTAGAGGACTTTACTTATTTTAGTGAGAGTAGATACATTTAGAGTATGGATGACTCATATGTTCCTATGGATATGCATCTTATGGATATGAGTACTTCATTTGTAGACGAGTTTTTAGTTTTAACAGTTGTTAAGCCTTGCTCTCCTCTTTCCATGAACATTCTTTTAGTGAATGTTCTATGCTATTCTTATTCTCTATATATAATGAGCGTACTTATAAACCCTCATGTTCTTTCCCCTTCATTGTATGCTTATTTGTTACCATCTTATACAGTTAGGATTTTAATTCTTTATCAGACTTTGGCACATTTAAGCACTAGCAGGGAGACTTTTACGCATTTTTAAGAGATCTACATCAAGATTCCTATCTGCATTACACTGGAATGGGAATTTACCAGTTTAATAGCTCTTGTTTTCTTTCTTCTAAAAGGAACAGATAATATTTGTTACAGAGAGACCTACTACAACATTTTCCATGCAATATTCTATGATTTTCTTCTCCCTTTTCTTTGTGGAGACACACCTCCTTTATATTTTGTAAGACATTTGGGTCATCACTATGTACTTGGGTACCTCGTCAGGGCTCATTGTCAGGACCCAATTTTCAAACCTAGTTATATTATGTTTAAGGGGGTGTTTGAGTGGGCTTTTTAGTCTTACCTTTTTTTCTTTGTCTCTCTTTTGGGCATAGGGGTGTTTTTTCCCACTGAGTTTTCTCCTTTTATTCCATTTTTTTAGAATTACATTATACATTGGTACCTCATCAGGGCTTGTTGTTGGGACCCATCTTTTCCTCTCTGCCACCTAAGCTATGCTTAATAGGGGGTATTAGTGAAGGATATTTATTATTCCATTTAATTATTAAATATATAATCTTTAAACATATAGCTTCAACTTACTTAGGTGTGATAAAAGGTGAATTAAGTGAGAGGGTGAGTTTCACTTATAGTTCCACCTAGAGTTAAACTAAGTACCACTGTAAGTTCTCCTATGAGTTCCACTATGAGTTACACTCAATCCTATAATGAGTTCTCATGTGAGTTAACTCTCCCTACTCCTTATTTTTATTCCTCTTCACCAGGCTATTTTAATAGATAAGATAATTGGTAAGGCAGTTTAATACATCTAATAATTATTGCACATCCTCTTATTGGGTAAGAGCATAAAGTTGGGGAATAAAAATTGGCCTATTCGTGGACATAATTTTTCTAAAATATCAGAAATCTAAACTTCTATAGATAAAATGAGATGTCTCCACTCTAAATTTTAAGATGGTGTAAAAACATGAAATATAGAATTTTGAGTCTAGTTTCTAAAATAATATTCTTTTTAAAAAATGGTTATTTATAATGAGGTCAAACATCTAGAACTTTAAGAGATTTCTTTTTTTTTTTTCAAAAAATATAGTAGATAGACGACCGTGTGGTTCACCATTTTTTTAGCAGCATTTAAAATTATTTTAAATCATTTGCAAAAGATTTAGACAAGATCTTCTAGTTTGCGACCTATATTTTTTTTATAGGAATAATTGTTTTTATCAATTTTGCAAGTAAATAGGTCCTAAAAATTGATTTAAAAATGGATAGCTATCTGTGTGGCACACCTAAGTACCTTACAAAATGAAAATCAATTTTTTTTAGTGTGTGTAGAATTAGGTCTAGTTTGTGACCATATAACTTATTTTTCACTTGGATCAACCAAATAAAAATTATATGAACATGTATAGGCATGTATGTTTGCGGCATGTAGTTGCATAAAAATGCATAGATAGAAATCAGCAATGTTTAAAACCTTAAATTAGACCATAATTTGTAAAAATCAAATTTTTGGAAATAGGAGAGTGTGATTGTTGTGATGGTATTAAGTTTATGAATTTTTATATTTAAATTCTTAGTGTATTTGGAAATCAAAGTTGAAATTTATTTTTTCTATCATACCTTTCAAAACTTAGTTGTACATTGACAATCCAATCCTTTGGATTAGTAATCCAAGCCATTCTTGAGCCAAAAAGTGCAGGAATTGAATTCAAATTCAAATACCATGATCGCAATAATAATGAAATCAATTTATTAATGTGATCTCATTATTAATTATGTTAACAACATGATCATGTTGATAACAAAATTGAGAGGTAAAAAAACTTAAATACAAATCATAACAAGATTATTATAATAAAGACTCTAACTTCTAAAATAAACAAGAAATTTAGTATCATTCTATTTAATAGGGACATAAATGAACATTAAAAAAAAAACATAGAACCATGTAATGAGATTATAAATAAATATCTACAATTTGTTTTTCAAAAAGAAATATTATTTTCAATCAGTATGACAGCTCAACACTTCCTAATTAATTATCCTTGGTATGTAATTTTCCAATCATGTTGACAATAAAGAAATCAAATACGAAGGTTGGAGGAGACCTAATTACTACATGTGCTACATGATACAGGGAAGCTTTCTTTATCTCCAAATTTAAGTGGTTTGAAGTAGATAATATATAAAACAATTCTAGTGGAGGCTCAGCTGTTATTTGACATATTAACAAATAAATAGAAATAAAATAAAAATATAGTGAGTGTTTTTTAATATAATTTTGAGAATATTTTTGGATTGATGGTTTTAAGATCGAATTTATTGATTTATTATTAGAAAGAGAATATTATTAGATTTATAAACATTCGTTATATTTTATATAAATTGTAAAAATATTATTATTTATTTAAAAAAAATATTAAATAGTTCATTGAATTTAACTTTATAAATATAATAAGGTTATAATTCAATCATTAATAAAAAATAATCTAATAGAGAATTAATGAAGGAAAAAATGGGTCTATTTCCCAATTATATATATAGACATTACATAATAGATTATTTTATTTTAATGATAAATTAAACAAATACGTTAAATATATTTAAAATTTATTATATTTTTGTACCTTTAAAATAAATCTATGTTAGTATACAAGGCTCAACACCTTTTAAAACTTATTTTTTTATCCTTATCAATACTTTATCTATCTATATATATATATATATATATATATATATATATATATATATATATATATATATATATATATATATATATATATGAGATTTGAAAAATTGATATCTTTTTAATTAGAAAAAAATATCTTGTCCGTATGTTGAGCAGAGAATAGTCAAAATACTACCTACTTGTTTATCACAATTATAAGAAGGAATGTTATTGAACATGTCCACTTTTTTCATATAAATTTTTACAAATAAAATATTTCAAATAAACATGTAAAAATATTGTGGGACTTTATAAACCCTAATATAATATTTTATAGATTTGTGTTGCCATGAAATTTTTCTTTGATAATTTGTTTCAATACTTTCTTTAATGCCATTCCAAAATTATTAGTATATAAGTTTAAATAGTAGATTTATACAAGTGCGATATGACATGGACCTAAAATAATATTAAAGAGATTGAAGAAAAAATATTTATCCTTCTATTTAAAATATTAATATTTAATAATTTTATTTTATATGAGACAAATTCAATTCAAAACAATTTAATATAATAAAATGTATTTCATGAATGTTATGTATTTTAAGATATTTTAATGTTCATGTAAAATGTTTTTTGGTACGTGCTTTGATTTCTCTTGTTTGTTTTGTATGATGTTATTTGATTTATTTACTCTGTGTGACATTATTTAACTTGTATATTTTATGTTTAATATTATTTTTCTATTTAATTTGAGAGTGATGTGATTTATTTGTATTTGATGTGTTTATATTTATTTTTCTCTATAGTTTGTATTAAATTATAAATGGTATCATGATTTATATCATACATATTAGTTATTAATTTTTTAGATATTTATTTTTATGTTGCCATGCTTTATATTATATATTTATTGGAGCATATTATGTTTGTTTTTTATTTATTATATATTTCCTATTAAATTTTTGATACACCAATACATATAATAATTATACATTACATATATTGGAGCATACTTTTACTTGTGCTCTCACTGCGTTTATCATGTTCACTTTTGAGTATATTATTGCTTTTGTCTTTAACGCTTACATATTATTTATATTGAAGCATGTAAATTTCACCCTCATTTTTTACCCATTACTTATGTAGTGGAATCCAATTGGTACCTTTGTTTACATAGTTTAGACCCCGAATGGTTTAACTCACTTAAGTTGTATATGTGCTTTAGTGATGATATATGTTTATGATTATACTTAAACATGTAATAAATGTTTTTTACATGAAATTTAACTTATGCTTTTATATAAGTATGGTATGTGTAATCCCTTTCTTTTGAGATAACTAAGACTTAATTTATTCCACACCTAGAAAGCGAGGCATTTGATATTTTTATTCTATATCAAATTACATGAAGATGCAGATTAGAGAGTTATAATAATTGACCTCCATATATTTGGAGTATATTACCAAACATTATTGATATTAGGACCCTTTGTCCTATTTATTTTATTTTCTATTATTATTGTTAATAAAATATATGGATGCATGCATGCTTTGTAAGTCATACTTTAAGCTAATTTTAATAAGCTCACATGTATGTGAGGTAGTATTTGCATAAAGTTAAATTACTATAAATCAAATGTATATGCTAGTTTAAAACTTCTATGAATTGTATTATATTGAGCTTGATCAAAGAAAAGTGTCCCCCTCGAAGAAGCAAATGACATAATAATGTAATTGTGTTCTCTTTTTTTATTGGTATTCAATTTTGACTAGAGATATGAACTAGTCTAGAACACAATCGGGGGACCGGATATCCAAGTGATCATCTACCACATATATCAGATATACCAACAATGGTCATAACCAACTTGAGAATACTAATAATCACCTCATCCATCCTCATGTACCTTAGTGAGATTTGAATCTAAGTGGGGCTTGAAACAACCAATCCACTTAACTAACTCACTAACATCTCTTTTTGTAAAATATTGGGTAATAAGATTTTTTAAATAGAGCTAGAACTGCAAAGAATTTTATAACTAAAATGCCTAAACAAGTGGTGAATAGTATTCCTAGTGATGGGCTATGGTCTTGCCTTGTCAAATTGAATATAAGTTTCAAGCCACAAGTATACCTCTGTAATTGTTTGGGTACAAATATTTTTATAACCGAAATTCCCAAACTATTGATGAATAGTATTCCTAGCCTTGGGTTGTGGACTTACCTTGTTGCATTAAACACATGATGGCTCCTATAGTATTGAACACTGATATAGTAGTCCATTGTATTGGATACTTTTCATGAATAACCCATCATATATTAATTTGGGAACAACACTATAGAGTGGTCATCCTAGAGAATGGGTCTTGAGACCTCGCACTTTTAATAGTCATCTCACTCACTGCTAGGCTATCATCACTCGGTAAGAATGTTGGGTAAATTTTTTTTATAACCAATTATCCAAACTAGTGTTGAATAGTATTCCTTGGTTGAGATATAGAGTTGCTTCATTGCACTGAACATAAGTTTCAATCCACATGTTGATTTCTATCACACTAAAAATAGAGCTAGGAGTCTACTGCATTAAATACTTTTTACAAAATAAACTATCATAAATTAGAGTGGGAATTGCTGGAGATTGGTCATCCCAAGGAATGGACACTGAGACCTCCCACTTCTAACACTCAACTAAATCACCACAAGGCTATCATCATCCTATTTTTATGTTCCCTTTTTAATGAAATATAAACATCTTCTATTTCATTTACAATATATATTTTATTTATTTATTTTTGATTAGTTCAGTAGGAAAAGAGGGTCTTGAGTCCTATAAAAATATCCTCCAAGTAAAATAAAACAAAAATTCCACCCATAGGCTAGAAAAAAACGTAGTTACAATAGTAAAAAAACAAAGCCAAAATAGCAAAGCAACCAAAATGTAACAACGCTATAAGGAACAACAAACTATACAATAATAGAACCTAACCTAGAAAATCAAACACCCTTGAACCAAAAGATGGTCTTTGAAATGTGATTAGGAAGACCTCGATTCCTCTTTTGGACAATAGTCTAATAATCACCAAAATCTCCATTCAAAAAAATAGGAGATGGAGGTGAAAAACTCACCAAGTCCTCATAAGGGATTGGAGCCTGGGGAGTAGACACAGCAATAGTCCTTGACTTATTAGTAATAACAATTGAGATCTCTATGATAGTCTCAGCAAAAATAATAATAATAGGGGAGACAGTAGGAGAGGTTCATGTTATAGTTACAACAATATAGGAACTAAGAAAATATGATGGTACTACAATAGTAACAATAAGGGAGATCCCAATAGCAGTCCTAGGGACAACATCAATAGGGGAAGTCCAAACAACAATCTCAGAAGCAACAACAATAGCAAGGGATATCCTTCCATCAATCTAAGTAGCAGAAGAGTCATGTAGTGGGGGAAGAGAATCCTTTGCATCATCAAAAGGAGTCTCAGAAGCTTCTGAGCCTAAACCATCATCGTCAACATCTACTGTAAGGTGTTTATGTAGAGCATCCTTACACCAAGATGAAGATTGATAAACCTTCAAATAGGGGCATTCAGGTGCCAAATGACCCATATTAAATCACCTCCAGCAATGAAATGGGATCCCTTCATAATCCAAGGCTGACACTAAGAGCAATCAACAACTTGTAAAACAACCTCTGTGAGAGGAGGCATAAACAAATCCAAATCAACTAAAATATGAGTATAAGTGGTGTGATAGAAGTGAGTAGTGGCACGATCCACCATGATAAAATTACCCACTGAGTTTTTAGTGCCTTTATAGCAAGATTCACACCAAAAATGAAGAGGCAAATTTGGTAGATGAATCCAAATTAGCATAGTATTGAAAAATTTAGTGAGAGGGTTAAAGGTAGGAACCCAACACTTTAGAAGCAGTGCATACTATCCCCCAAACCAAGATTGACCATCAAAGATATCATTTCGATCAGGGAGAGAATAAAAAACAACTACAAAGAATCCTTTAGCACATAGGTAAATTTCTATTTTCCCTTTTGTAAGGGGATGCCATTGCTCAAAGATCTAAGTGTTTAGATCCTAAAGCCATGGCAAAAATATATAAAATATGTAAATCAAATCCTTTTTAGAAAAATATTCCTCATTTTTAACACTTCATCCCCTAAAATCACAACAATAGTGGTAGTGTTGAAAGTTTCACCTTACCCCCAGTCACCGGAGAAGAACGAGCAACAATCTTCTTCTGAGGAGATGAGGCTCCAACATGAACCACATTAATAAAAGATATTTTAATAGCATAGGAAGAACCCAAAATAGGTGTTGTACTAGCAATAGCAGCCCCATACATGAGCATTACACTAGCAGCATCCATCCCAACAAAAGGCAACATTCCAACAATGATAGAACCTTATAATCCTCTAGATGATGCCCTAACAGCATCAAAACCCCCTGGCACAAATGGTGTACCAACAGAAGCACCAGAAAACACCCCAAAAATAATAGACAACCCTACAATAGTCTTAGCATTAGGGCACATGGGTGGGAAGACAAGCGGGAGAGACGATTTCAAAAAATCATTTCATTTACAATATTACTTCTATGTATTTGCAATATTAATCTAATCTGTTGTAAGAAGGGTTATATCATTTGATATTAGAGTTATTTATAAAGTGATTTTTCACTGTAGTTTCAATGGTTTATGGATCTCTACTACTTTCTAAAATATTCTCTCACCTTACTTTATCAAATTATTCATAATCATAAAATATTAATAGAGTGGTGGTACTAAGATTTTTCATCCCAAATAACCCAATTTATTTCATCTCTCTTTTCTTTTAAATTTTAAATTATGTTTTGATAATTTTAAAATTAACAAAAATAGACAAAAAAAATTCAGTATCACTCTATTTAATAGTGACATAAATTAACATATAAAATTACATAAAACTATTTTATTAAATCACAAATAAATATCTACAATTTTTTTTTCAAAAAGAAAGTATTTTTTGGATCCGTATGCTGAACACTTCTTAATTAACTATCCTTGGTACGTAATTTTTTGATCATGTTGACAAGAAACAAATCGAATATGAAGGTTTAGTGGAAGAGACATCTCATAAACAAAATAATGATAAATATTTTCTTATAAATACTCAAGTTAATTTTAATTATGTACTGGAGTTTACTAGATAATTACTACATGTGATACATGATATAGGGTAAGCTTTCTTTTATCTCCAAATTTGAGTTGTTAAACTCGAATGCAGTCGATAATATATAAAATAGTTAAAGTTGGAGATTCGGCTGTTATTTGATACACCAATAAATAAATATAAATAAAATAAAATGTAATGAGTGTTTTGAGTATAATTGTAAGAATATTTTTTGATTGGTGTTTTAGATCAAATTCATTGATTTACTATTAGAAAGAGAATACTATTAGATTCAGAAACATTCATTACATTTTATATAAATTTTAAAAATATTATTTTTTTATTAAAATAAAAATATTAAATCATTTGTTAAATTTAACTTCAAAAATATTATAAAATTATAGTTTAATCATTAGTAAAGGATAATTTAATAGAAAATTAATTATAAAATTATGGATAATTATAAAGAAAGTATTGATTATATTTGTAATTAAAGATGTTATATAAAATAACACTTCATAATAAAATGTTCTATTTATAATGACAAATTAGACAAATATGTTAAATATATTTAAAATTTATTATATATTTACACTCTTCAAAGATGAATCTATGTTGGTATACAAAACTCAAAGCCATTCAAATTCCATATTCTTATCCTTATCCACAAAAAATTATGTTGATATATTATAATATAATTTTAATAATATATATATTTATTAAAAGTAATGTATGGACAAGATTTAAAAATTTGATATCCTTTTAATTAGAAAAAAATATCTTTATCACTATGTTGAATGTTGAATGGAAAATAATTAAATTGCTCCTCACATATTTATCACTCTTATATTTCATATATACATTTTTATCATATAAATTTTATAAATAAAATATTCGAAACAAACTTAGTAAAAATATTATGGAACTTTAGAAACCGTACTATAATATTTTATACATTTATGTTGCCATGAAAATTTTCTTAGATAATTTGTTTTAATAGTTTATTTAATGCCACTCCAAAATTAATAGTATATAAGTTTAAATACTATATTTGTATTAGTGTGATATGATATGGACTCAAAATATTATTAAAATGATTGAATAAAAAATATTTCATTATATATTAATTTTTTTAATATTTATTAATTCTATTATGTATAAAAAAATATTCAATTCAAAACAAATTAATATAATAAAATGTATTTTACGAATGTTATGTACCTTAAAATATCTTAATTTTCATGTCACATGCCTTTTTTAATGTGCCTTGATTTCTCTTGTTTGCTTTGTATGGTGTTACTTGATTTGTTTATTCTATGTGACATTTTTAACTTGTATACTCTATGTTTAATGTTATTTTCTCTATTAATTTGAGAGTGATATGATTTATATGTGTTTGATGTGTCTACATGTATTTATCTATATAGCTTGTGTTAAATAATGAACGGTGTTGTGATCAATATCTTCCATACTAGTTATTCAATTTTTAAATGTTTTTTTTCTTTATTATCATAGTTTTTACTATAAATATGTTTGTCTTTCATTGATTATGTATTTCTTATTAGGATACCGATACACCAATGCATTTAATAATTATGCATTACTTATAGTCAAACATAAATCATGCCGTCATTACTTATATCATGATTTAATTTTGACATATTACTACTTGTGGCTTCAATGAATACATCTTATTTATATTGGAACATATAAAATATGTTGAGACATGGACCAGCGAGGACTTGAACCTAGGACCATCCATATGCTACTAGAGAGCTCTGACACTGAGCTGATGGCCCCTCTTGGACTAGTCCCTCTTCGGTCCAAGTGTGGCTTAACACCAACACCCCCCCCCCCCCCCCCCCCCAAGCCACACCTCTTATGTTCTTGGGGCTCCTAGCCTAGGCCTAGCTCTAATACCATGTTGAGACATGGACCAGCTAGGACTCAAACCTAGGACCATCCATATGCTACTGGAGTGCTCTACCACTGAGCTACTGACCCCTCTTGGACCAGTCCATCTTCGATCTAAGTGTGGCTTAACACCAACAAAATCTATGCTTACTTTTTACCCTTTCCCAATGCAATGCAAACCAGTTGATAACTTTGATTACATAGTTTAAATCCTAAATAGTTTAACTCATTTAAGTTTTATATATGCTTTAATGATGATATATTTATAAGATTATACTTAAACATGTAATACATGTGTTTTACAATAAAATCAACTTATGATTCTATATAAGCATGATATATGTAATCCTTTCTTTTGATATGAGTGAGATTTAATTTATCCCACCACAAAAGGGGGTATTTGATACATTTATTATATATAAAATTACATGAAGATGCACATTAGAGATTTAAAATAATTCATTCCCATATATTTGGAGGAGATTACCAAACATTAATGATGTTAAGACCATTATTATTATTATTATTATTATTATTATTATTATTATTATTATTATTATTATTATTATTATTATTATTATTATTATTATTATTATTATTATTATTATTATTATTATTATCCATGGATACATACATAATTTTTACGTGATGCCTTGAGATAATTTTAATAAACTCACATGTATGGGAGGTAGTAGTTTCCTAAAGTAAAATTAGAATAAATAAAGTGTATATTCTAGTTTAAAACTTATATGAATTACATTGTATTGAGCTTGATCCAAGAAATTACCCCCCTCGAAGAGGAAAATTATATTGTAATGTTATTATGTTCCCTCTTTCTGGTTTGGTATTCACTTCTAACTAGAGCTGTGAACTAGTCTAGGACATAGTCATAGGCCAAGATCCTTAAGTGATCATTTATCACATATAATAGATATACCAACAATGACCACAGCTAGACTAAAAATACCAACAATGAACACATATGACATCATATACCTTAGTAAGATTTGAAACTGGGTCAGAATTTAAACAACTAATCCACTCTACCAACTCACACACATCTCATTGATTAAAATATTGAGTAACATTATTTTATAAATGTAGACAAAATTGTAGACATTTTCATAAAAAATATGCCAAACCAATGGTGAATAATATTCTTAGTCATGGGATGTGGTCTTGCCTCGTCACATTGAACATAGGTTTCAAGCCACATACCAAATCTCATAATTTTTGAGGTAAAGATATCTATGTAACTAGAATGCCCAAACCATGATGAATAGTTTTCATATCCATGAGTTGTATACTTAAATCGTCACATTGAATATAGGTTTGAAACCACATACTAACCCCTATCATATTGAAAATTGAGCCAATAGCCCATTGCATCAGATACTTTTCATGAATAACCCATCATATCTTTGTGTAGAAATAACACTAGAGAGTGGTAATTCTCGACAATGGACCCTAAGACCTCCCACTTCTAGCATTCAGTTCACTCATTGCTAGGCTATCATCACTGGATAAGAATGTTGATTATATACAATTTTATAACTAGAATACCCAAACTAGTTGTGAATAATATTCCTAGATATGGGATGTGGACTTATTTGTTACATTGAACATAGGTTTGAAGCCACAAGCCAACCCCCATTGTATTAAAAACCAAGTTAGTAGTCTATTACACAGGTTATATTTAATGAAATAACCTACCCTAGATTCATGTGGAATGACACTAGAGAGTGGTCATCCTAAGGAATGGGCTCTAAGACCCCCCACTTCTAAAACTCAGCTCACCCACCACTAAGATATCATCGTCAAGTTTTTTTGTTCCATTTTTAATGCAATATAAACATCCTCTATTTCATTTACAATAATATTTCTATATATTTATGCTATTAATCTAATATCTTATAAGAAGGGTTATATCATTTGGTATTACATCCCTTTCTAGGGTCATTTTTCACTTAAGTTTCAATGATTTAGGGATCTCTACTACTGTCTAAAATATTATCTGACCTCACCTTATCAAGATCTTGATGAGCATAAAATGGTAATATGGTGGCAGTACTAAGATTTTTCATCCCAAATCATCCCAATATTTTTCATCTTTCTTTTCTATTAAGAGGGACAACCCCCATTGTATTAAACACCAAGTTGGTAGTCCATTGTACGAGTTATTTTTCATGAAATAACCTACCCTAGATTAGTGTGGAATGACACTAGAGAGTGGTCATCCTAAGGAATGGGCTCTAAGACCTCTCACTTTTAAAACTCAGTTTACCCACCACTAAGATATCATCTCCTGGTTTTATGTTTCCTTTTCAATGCAATATAAACATCCTCCATTTCATTTACAATATTATTTATCTATATTTATGCTATTAATCTAATATGTTATAAGAAGGGTTATATCATTTGGTATTAGATCCCTTTCTAGGGTCATTTTTCACATTAGTTTCAGTGGTTTAGGGATCTCTATTACTATCCAAAATATTCTCTCACCTCACCTTATTAGGATCTTGATGATCATAAAATGGTAATATGGTGGTGGAACTACGATTTTTCATCCCAAATCATCCTAATATTTTTCATCTTTCTTTTCTATTAAGTTATAAGTTATGTTTTGATGGTTCTAAAACTAACATAAATCTATCATTCTGGGCTAAGTACTTATCAATTTTACTTGAATCTATGGAATGAAGGATTAAACCTCAATATATAAGCAATTATGTAATGTTGTATACAAACTTATTATTTCATGTACATTTAGGTATATCATAATACCCCATAGTTGTTTTTAAGGCTTATCCATAAGACATTTTTTTATATGTTATTTTTGTTGAACTAATAAGAAGTTAGCCTTGGAACGTTATTAATAACCAACCTTGAATACTAGATAGTAGACTACGATTATAATTGCCCTCTATAACTATTAATTTGAAACCTTGATCTAGCACTATTTACAAACTAGACCATTCAAGCCAAAATTGAAGCACACCCCATAGTAGCTTTCTTCTATTTTCCTGATTCTTTTAACATAGGAAATGTAAATTTGGCTAAAGGCCTGACCGATTCATCAATCTAAAAACACTCAGAATTGAAAGAAAAAATAAATTTTCATAGTTTTGTAAGAAACTATTTGTTTCATCATATTATATAAAATATATGTTTTCAATAGTGTCAAAATAAGGTGACATATTATTTTAGGTTAGTTATTTTCTAAAAACAAAAAATAAGAAAATTTTATGTGAATATTCAACCAAAGGGTAACTTTCTTGTAAAACCATTTTTGATTATATTTTCCCTTATGAAAATTATACCTTTACAATCATCTCTTTGAACATCTTATTTAAACATATAAATTTAATAACCCTTTTATGGAAACACAAGACCGTTATTGGTGATGGTGGTCACAACTAGCTTTAGAGCCAAGAAAATGGAACAAGAAATAGATGACCTAAGATCTAAACTCCTATCTCTATTTGACATGAGATCCTAGATAACATATCCACACAACCCAAATGAAATTAATTAATTCCCAAAATTCAACACTGACAATCATACTGAATGCTGATAAGCATTTTTAAGGCACATTTTCATTCAAAGTACATGTTGAAGGGCTAAAAATTGGACATCCCAAAATTTAATGGTATCAAACTTTATAATTCAATTTATCATTTAGAACATTGTTTCATTTTAAATAATACATTGGTGATAATAAAATTACCTATTGTCTCCTTTCATTTTAAAAGCAAACATTTTAATGAATTAAATGGTATAAAAAATATCATGAAGATCCCACATGGGACGAATTTTTTCAAACTTTTGTTGGTTCTATTTGATTCTATTTCCTATGATGATTTAAAAAGATCTCACAAGAAATAATGACAAATTAGAATAGTTTCTAATTAATAAACCAAATTTTTAAAAATTTGAAAACAAAACTAAAGGGTCAATTGATGATTTCTTCAAGAGTTGTTTCATCATTGGGTTCAAGGATAAAATTATTTTTAAGTTTGAGATATTTAAACCTCAAATAATGATGTAAGTTGTAAGAATAGCCAAGATTGTGAAAACTAAGGTCACGTCACAATGTTGCTTTTTAAATTTCCTTTCTTTGAAATCATCTACATCAAAAATAATCGTAACAAACCAACATCCAAAAACAACCCCCATTAAACAACTCATAAAGGTGGATAATGTGGAAACCCTCTAAAATTGAAGGAAAAATATTTATATTTTAAATAATTTATAAAATAAATAATTTAATTTGAAAATATGAATAAGCTTATATAAATATTAACATGAAGATATAAAACTTAGAAAACATTTTAGGATAATATCCTAATATAAAATATAAGTAAAAACTCTATCAAAAACACTTGTTATAAAAGTCTAAAATCATAAGTTTGGAAAAAAATTGCCAAAATCTTAATAAAAAATATAGTAGAAACCCTATAAAACCCTTTCATGTAAAAGGTTAAAATAATATGCACTATTAGAAAAACTTGGCAAAAATTCAAGCAAAAAACTAGGTAAAAATCATATAATAAAATGTATTAGATATAATTTATAATAAAAGTTATAAATAATAAACCCTAATGTAACGTATAATCTTAATGGAAATCCTAGGAAACATTTCTATTAAAATCATAAACCCTAAAGGAAACCTTAAATGAAAATTTTCATTCAAACAAGGTTTTTAAATTTAAAATCATAGACATGAACATAATCTCTACCTAACAATTAAAATACTAAAAAATAGAATCTAATTGATCGTAAAAAATATTTATTTTTTTCAATTATCTTTATTTATCAAACATGAACAATCTATAATTTGAAATTGTTCTATAGAGATTAGTTAGGTCAAAAATCCGACCCTTGACCCATGCCCAAATCATTAAAATGATGTTTCATAGTGTGGGTTATGGTAGGTTCAACATTTGTGTAGATACAAAATGAGATATATAGGAGGACTACCTCATATCGCATGATCCTTTGCGATCATTTTCATGTTGATAAGTATAAGAGTACCATACCCATCAAGATCATTGATGGTTTATAGGTGGTATGATACTAGTGAATAAGTATATAACGTTATAAAAAAATTAATTTAGGTAATTCATAATTATTAATACATTTTTCATGGTTTTGATGTCATTGATCAAAGTAATATGACCCATGGACCATTGTCTACCTCAAGGAAGTGACAAAGGTAAAAAATTCCCTATTTTGTTATATTTTTAGTCATGTTTTTTTTTAAAAGTTTTTTTTGTGCCTGGGGTATCAACAATGGTCTCTATGACTAACAAGACTTGTGTATAGTGTATTTACGCCACCATTAACCATTAAGGGAGCCAACCTAAACCACATAAACCATAACTCTAAGCTAAAAAATTCCCTATATTATTATATTTTTAGTCATGTTTCTTTTTTTTTTCTTTTTTGTGCCTAGCGTATCAACAATGGTCTATATGACTAACAAAACTTTTTTATAGTGTAGTTACACCACCACTAACCCATAGGGGATCCAACCTAAACCACATAAACCATAACTCTATGGTAAGTTAGCTAACATGAATCAATCTCAACACCTAGAAAATAAGATTCTGAGCAATTAAATGATCATGTTACCCATGCTCTATTATTATTATTATTATTATTATTATTATTATTATTATTATTATTATTATTATTATTATTATTATTATTATTATTATTATTAAACTATTTATTTAATGAAATATATAGGTATTTCATGCCTTTATCAAAACCTTGTCATCATTGTGATCATAAATTGATATGATGAGAGATCCCTTATAATCCATGAATGTAATCTCATTATATCATGGAGATGGGATAAGGATTATGTCATAATCATTTCTTACAATGATCGACCATCTTGTCTCACATTAGATAAGTACATACATCTATTAGTAGGCACTCTTCAAATAAATATGTATATAAATGACAAGATTGAAATTTTAAAAGATTCTTGGAGAATGTAACTATATTATAATATTCATTTTTTAGTTGTGATATAATTTTTAAAATTAAGTTAATTTCCTAATTTCATTATAGTATCATAAAGATACATATTTTAAAATAATTTAATTTATTGATATAAAAAATAATATATTTTAGACCCAAATAATAGGCAAATTTCCATCTACCTAAAAGGATGAAGGCATATGTGGGTAAGGCTCCAAATTAGTTTATTTTATATATATATATATATATATATATATATATATATATATATATATATATATATATATATATATAAGTTTTTAATAATTTTTGAAATATTTTATTTTTATGAGATGTACATGGAAAATATCGATTATTAGAGAAAAAGTTAAATCCTATAGACATAATCATAGTTAATTTAAGAAATTATGTGAAGATTGGCTCAATAAGAATATACATATTGAAGCTAGTAAGTGTGAATATGAACCCACATAGCATGCAAGGATTTTTTATATTTATATATTGATTAATTAGAAGAGTCTTTAATTTTAAAATTAATTTGGGGGTTGAAAGTAGTGAATACAAGGCCAAAACATAGAGACTTAACCATGGAATGTTGGTGATTCATTTCTTGGGTCAAATCAACATAGAATAAATTATACATATGTTTATAAGTTTATTTAAATAAGTGTGATTTCAGATTTTAATTGAGACATCAGTTTAATAATTACATTATTTTCATGAGAAGTAATATGATTGTGTGGCCAATGCAAAAGTCCAGTTGAAATTTAAATCATTTATGTTAGTTCCCAATTGTATACCTCTTTTGTTGGGCCATGCACACTTGAATAAAATGGCAAACAAAGATGAAAAACCCACTATGATGTCGTTATAGTTAGAGAAGGGTTTGGAATATATAATGGACCGAATGAATAAAATTACTAAGAGGCACTAAAAGAGGGTATGGTCAGCGCCCTACTACTTCTGGCTCTACTTGAACCAAGGTGAGAGGACCTACAGGGTAGCTTGCTCACATGAAGAGATTATGTAATTCAACATCCATGGGGAGTATTGGTACAAGAGAACACAAATATGACCAGAACATAACCAAAATTCCTCACTCCACATGGGAAGTGTTGTCACATGGAATGAGAAAATTTTCTAGGCTAGACACAAGCTACTAAAGATAGATATAAAAGTCCTTGAAAGCTTCATTCCAAAGAATTTTCAACAAGACTGGATGGAAAACTACAATGCTATTATTTAAAGCACAAGATGTAAATGCATGTTATATAAGCAAGATATTACGCATTTTAAGGAAAATAACACCTATGATATGTAAAAAGTGTGTATTATTTATAGGGTAGGACAAGGTAGGATAGTTTCTTAATTATAAAAAGAGTGGTGGTGTGTTGGTTGTTTTCAAACAACAGGGCATCTTGTAGTATTGTGTGAAAACATTATTTTGAAAAGATATAGCAAAAAATCATAATCAATATAATGATACATAAAGAATGATCCTTGAAAGACATAAAACATACACTGAAACTAAAATTTCAAACACTTTTCGTTGTCAAATCCATAAACCTAGGGTGCCCTACCAAGTTATTCAACAATGTATCTTAATGTAGTGAAGAAAGGCTATTGAATTTGGATCAATCCTCAAAATGATAACCAATAGTGAACACAAACCCAAATGTACAATCATCATAACTTGAAAAACACATGAATACACTTCATCAATAGGAAATAGCAAAGAACCACAAGCATTTTCATTAACTTGAAAATATATATTACATACATCAATTTATCAAAATGCTACTATGGGGATAAGCATGTTGAGATTTGTCCATGTTTGATAGGGGAGACATAAACATGTTCTCAGAGTTTTTTAATGGTTGTACACTTGCAACCACCTTAGTAAGGGAGACAAGATCTACACACAACAGTTGATCCCATAAATTTTACAAAACCTAGACTTAGATAAAATGAATGACCAAAACCCTAAAATAAAAGACATGACTTTTATTTATACATTTTTTACCCTTATCAAATTTACGACTCTAGGTTACAATTTGTAAAACTACAAATCAACCCTTCAAATTCAACCAAGATTATCCAACCTAGAAAATAATTCTTGGCATGCCTTAAATCTTCATCCATTAGCAAGAAAAATCATTGCTCTAACTCCTCTACAAGGAATGATGAATATTTTAAACAAACCCTTTGATTTCTTGACTAGATATGTCTTTTTACATGATCTGGATGGTGAAATTTTATGGTGGAAGTTGAACAAACATTATCCTCATGTGTAACTGCATGGAGATTCCATTGACCACTTGCTTGCTTAGTTAGAGCCTCCTAAATAGATGCATTTCCTCTTCTGTATGCCATTGAATACCCTGATCTTGAAATGATGTCATGGGAATGCTCTGGTTATGGTAGAAGCATAAAATTATCGGCAATCATTTTAAAAATATGTTTTGGAATTGCCCATAGACCTTCTTCTAATCTTTAAACTCTTATCCATCCATGAATGAATCATTCATTTATGCTTCAAAACTAAAGATTGACACATATTGATAGGTGTCATGCCACATTAGATCCATCTAAGCATTCATGGAGTTTAAAAGAGACTAAACCACTTAATTGATTCTAAGATAGACATCTGTCACTTTCACATGCAGTCTTGAAGATGCAAAAGAATGCACCATGTATATTTTAATAAGACACCAATCCTTGAATTCATTATGGGCCACTAATCCTAATTTGGGCCTCTAAGATCCTGCCACTTGGAAGCTTTGTGGGTTCCTTGTGTGCTTTATAAATAATATCTATTACTTGAATGTTATCATGCCATGTGGTAGCCTCTCATTAGATATATGGCCTCATTAATTATAAACTCTTCACTCGCATGATTGGATATTTTAAATATGCTTGAGATTTAATCATGGGCTATGGGATTGACACCTATTGTTTCAAAATTTTATTTGAGATCTATTAAAATGTCCACCTTCATCTCATGTTATTGATAGCATTTTATAAGATCAAACATGCTTTGTTGATCCTTTAAACCCAAGATATAATGTTGACCATTAATCTATATCTAGTTCATCATGGGTGTGACATATGTTACTACAGCATTTAACCTATATCTTTTGAAAAGTTTGCTCTAATTCACATCATTGATCTGATGGATGTATGATCGACTGTAAACCATCAATTTTCTTGGTCACTTGATAATATTAAGACACTTTTCCTTCTCATGTCCCTATATGGATGATCTTTGACTTACTAACCTCTTCTCACCATCGAATCCATTAGGGCTTTTTTAAGATCTTAACACTTGTTGATCTTGCACTCATCTTAAGTCCTTTTAACTTTTTAGCTTTGATCATGGACCATTAGATCATCTCTCCCCAAGATAATGTACACCATTCAATTATGATATGTTGGGTCAGATGTGATTGGCTCTAAATTAACAATAAAAAAATTAGCTCAAATTTTAGAGAATAAAGGACTTAGTTTAAAGTCTTAACCTATGGTTTTTTTACATTAATAAATAATATAGAATCTTTAGGATAAGACTATAAGCTAATTTTATAATAAAGTAATAAGCATTAATTAAACCATGTTAATAGATAAAAAGGGCCAAGGGCCATAGGATATAAAAGGGACCAAATATGAATTTTAGACTAAGGTTTGGTCATGTTAATAAACATGACTAAACCTTAGTATAAAATTAAACTAAGTCCATGGCATATTCAGAGTGTTCCAATGTAAATTATTCTCACCAAATATTAGGAATTATCATAGTTTAATTAGCTTATTTACTTGCATCACTTACCCTTGGATTTGTAGGGCTAGTGTTTTAAGGAGCAGCAACTGGTTGCCTAATTCTCAAGTAGTATTCTTTCTCTTCAGCAACTATTGCATTAATTATTAGCTACCTATCCTCAACTGAAGGAATTCCCCCATCATATTTTTTAATCATCATTGATCTTAAAAATTCAAAATTATGAAGTAATTCATATGCCTATGCCGTATTAACATGACAAGCAAATTTGTAGGTTGGGACACATACCTTTTGTACTGCACTCCAAAACTGATCAACAGTAACAACACTAATCAATTTTTTGAAGGTAGATATCTTATTTTGAGGACTTTGATAGTTAAATATAATAATTTCATCACTAGATGTTTCAAACTTAGGTTTATCCACATCTTCACCAATCAGTTCAATAATATCATACGAGGGATGGGAAGGAAGCACTTGTCACACCAATCAACATCAATGTCATAATCTTCCAAATTAATTTTGGCATTTAATGGATTAGGAACTTATTTCACAGTGCCTCTATCATGATGTCTATTTGTTCCTTCATCAATTGTAGGTCTCTTCCCTCCATCATTATCTCAATTATGGAAAACATGACCCCTTTGTTATTCAATTTGGATTTGGATCCCTCTCTTGACTGGTAGACACATGAGGGATCCCCTTCTTAGTCCTCACAATATTGTAGGACATTTATTTTATAGTTGAGGCCAATGTCTTAATCATATCCTCAAGTTTGGCATTCTTAGTGGATTGTGTTTTCTTAGGATTGACCAACTTTATATTAGGTTATTTGCTTATGTGCTTTCCTATAGCCTTTATGTTATTCTCAATTTGGATGGCCATATTAAATGACAACTATAGGTTCATGGGAACCTTATCCCATAATTACTACACAACCTTTTTATCAAAGGCATCGTAGTATTTGATCAAGCACATTGTATCACTACGCTTGATGTTCTCGAGCAACCACATCATAGCTTTGTTGAACTGTGTATTGAAGTCCTACACACACACATTAAGACACTTCTTGATTTTTTCAAATTCAACTAAAAAGAACCTTAGATTTACTCTATCACCATATTGACTTATGAAAACATTATTACTTTACTCCCATCAATAAATGCATCCACATGGAATAAAATTGAACCATTCTCATGTGTCTTCCTCCAACGTGTCCACAAACAACTTAATTCACAAATCCTCATTTTCAAACTCATAACCTTCAAAGATATTTTGGAAAACCCTCAAGTTTTGGTCACCACTTACCAGATTTTTCCCTTGAAAATTTGGAAGGCATTTCCTTCATTTGAAACATCATTAGGATAACCTTATATTTCATCAAAATTGATAGGCTTGAATCTATAAATGTAGAATGAAAGATGTTCATTCTCATCTAGGTCCCTATACCTCATGATTGGTTCAATTGGAGGTTCAAGAAAAACTAGAAAAGGGATGTGAGGAGATGAATGAGGGGGACTTGTAGGATTAAATTTGGGAGGGGATTTAGCTAGTTGAGAAGGAGCTAGATAATAGATAGGACTATAAGTTTTAGAATAATTAAAAGAGCTATGAAAGTCATCAACAATGGGAAGTTTCACAAAAATTTCAATATTATCAAAATCTTGGTAGTTTGGATACTTTTTAGTAGCTAAACTTTGCCCTTCAATAGGCCCAAAACTTGTCTCCCTCTTCTTAGATGAATACTTAAGGAGGAAACAAGTTTCTTAGATGAGTCACCTTTGAAGGATGATCTCATTCCTTCCATATTTGTAAGCAAAAGAAAGAACACTCAATGCTGAAAATTAAGATATTCAAAATAGGCAATGATCTTCCATGAAACCAAGTGATAAAATTGAAGTCACCACTAGAATAAAAAAAATAGAATATAATAGGTTATGAACGATTGTGATACATGCTGAAAATAAACTTTGTTGAGTTTAATGATGAGATTAAAGTACAAAGAAATTAAAATTTTTATAATTATGTCCAAAAGGGGATAAATCATCTTTAAACATGTAATTTTAACTATTCTTTGCAATAAACATAGCATAAGTCAAATTGTCAAATATTTCAATTTTGGATACATCCCCAGTGAAGTGTTATGACATTGATAGCCAAGATATTTTGAATGTAGAAAATAACAAGTAGAGAACTTTCAAATTGAAATAATTACGTCTCTATGCAAGATCCCTCGATAACACAAGTGATAATAAGTGTCCCCAACAATGGTGTCATCAAAGTGTTGGTTCCCAATTATACACCTCTTTTGCTTAGCCTTACACACTTGAAGAAAATGGAAAATAAAGATGAAAAACCTATGAGCATGTCATTATAGTTGGGGAAGGGTTTGGCATCTAGAATGGACCGAATGGATATAATGACTGAGAGGCACCAACAAAGGGTATGGTTATCTCCCTGCTACTTCTGGCTCTACCTAAAGTAAAGTGAGAGGACCCATGGGGTAGCTTGCTCACATGGAAATATTTTTAAATTCAACCTCCATGGGGATTATTGGCACAATGGAACATAAATGTAACCATAACATAATGAAACTTGCTCACTCCTCCTGAGAAGGGTTGTCACAGAGAATGAGCAAATGGTCTTGGCTAGACACAAGATACTAAAGATAGATATAAAATTTCTTGAAACCTTCATTCTAAATAATTTTCAACAAAAGCGCTGGAAAGATGATTACAATGATAATATTTAAAGCACAAGATACAAATTCATGTTATATAAGCAATCTCTTATGCTTTTATAGGCAAATAACACTTATGATATGCAACAAGTGTGTATATTTGTAGGGTAGGACAAGGTAGGATAATTTTTTAATTATAAAAAGAGTGGTGGTGTGTTAATTGTTTTGAAATAATAGGGCATCTTATAGTATTCATGACAATATTCCTTCGTAAATATATAACAAAAACTCATAAGCAAGATAATGAGACATACCAAAGTATCCTTGAAAGACGTAGAACATACATTGAAACTAAACTTTCAAACACCTTTTCCTATCAAATCCATAAACCTAGGGTGTCCTAAAAAGTTATTCAAAAATGTATCCTAAAATAGAACATAAAGGGTCTATAATCTAGATCTATGCTCAAAATGCTAACCAATAGTTAACACAAACCCAAATGTAAAATCAACATAACTTGCAAAACACATTGTTGCACTTCATCAATAGGAAATAGAAAATAACTGCAAGTATTCTCATTAACTTGAAAAGAGATATTACATACATTAATTTTTCAAAATGTTTCCATGGAGACAAGCATGGTGATTCTTCTCCATGTTAGATAGGGGAGACATAAACATGTTCTCATAACTTGCCAATGGTTGTATACTTGAAACCATTTTGCAAGGGAGACAAGATCTACACACATAAATTGATTACAAAATTTGTATAGAACCTAGACTTAGAGAAAATAAATGACCAACAATAACAACCCCAAAATAGAAGAAAATTCTTCTATTTATATATCTTTTTACCTTTCTCAAATCTAGTACTCTAGGTTATAATTTGTAAAATTGTAAAGGAGCCCTCTAAATTCTACCAAGATGCTCCCATTTGTAAAATATTCCCTACCAAACCTAAAAGCTTCTTCCATTTTTAATAAAAATCATTGCTTTAATTTCCTCTATAAGGAATGATGAATATTTACAACAAACCCTTTTATTTCTTGACTAAAGATGCCTTTTTACATGATCTAGAAGGTGAAATTTTATGGTGGAAGATGAACAAAAAATTTCCTCATGTGCAACTACCTGAAGATGCCCTTGAATAATTGCTTGCATAGCTAAAACCTCGTAGAAAATTATCTTTCCTCTTATGCATGCCATTGAATAACTTGCTCTTGCAATGATGGCACATGAATTCTCTAGTTGTTGTAGAAGAAGAAAATGATCTATGGTCATTTGGAAAATATGATTTGGAATTACCCACATACCTTTTTATACACTTTTAACTCTTGTCAATCTAAGAAGGAACTATCAATTTTATCTTTAAAACCAAATATTGACACATGGCATGCCACATCGAATCCAACTAGGCATTTGTGGAAGTTAAAAGTGACTAAACCCGTTAATTAGATCCAGCCTAAACACATGTCTCTTTCACATACAGTTTTGAAGATGGATTAAATATGTACCATCAATCTTTTAAGAAGTTTTCAGGCCTTAAATTCAATTAGGGCTATTGATCCTAATTTGGGCCTCCAAGATCCTACCACTTGGTAGCTCCACGAGTTCTTTGTGTACCTTGAAATTAATATTTCTATGCTATCATGCCACATAACAACCTATCATTATATCTTTGTCCCCATTGAAATGTCAACTCTTTGCTCAAAATGTTAGATCTTTTAAATATGCTCAAGCTTCAATTGTGAGTTGTGGGATTGACACTTGTCACTTCTACATTCACTTTGAGCTATATTAAAATGTCTACCTTCATATCATACGATTAATCTCATTTTTTCAAATCAAATGAACTTAATTGATCATTTAAAGTTAGGATAGATTGTTGACCATTAATATATATCTAATTCATCATGGTTGTAACACATGTTACTACCACGTTTGACTCAGACCCTTTAGAAAGTTTGCTTTCATTCATGTCATCAATCTATTAGATGTCAATCATGAGAAATTGATTTACTTGGTCACTCATTGAGATTAAGACACTTATCCTTCTAACATCACTTCAGAGGATGTTTGACTTATTGACCTCCACTCATTATCAAATCCATTGGTTCTTTCCTGATATCTTGACACCTATCAATCTAGCATTCATCCTAAATCGTTTTTACTTTTTAGATTTGATCACATACCATTGGATAATCTTTCCCTAAGATAACGTGCACCATTTGATTGTGATCCATTGCATTGGATGTGATTAGCTCCAAATTAACATGAAAATAATTAAGTTAGAGTTTGTGAAATAAATTACTTGGTATAAAGTCTTAGCCTAAGGTTTTGTTGCATTAATAAATATGACATAAGCTTTAAGATTGGACTTTAAGATAATTTTATTACAAAGGGACCAAACGTTAGTTAGACCATATTAATAGATAAAAGGGAGTAAGGGCTTTTGGATATAAAAGGGACCAAATATGAATTTTATACTAAGGTTTGATTGTGTTAATAAATATGACTAAACCTTATTATAAAACTAAACTAAGTCTATGGCATATTTAAAGTATTCTTATGTAAATTGTTCTCACCAAATTTGAATTTAAATCAAAGGGCCTAAGCTAGGGAAATTATAACAAGGGTTTTAAGATGCTCAGAAATGAATTCAACTTGGATTTAAAAATTAATCATTTATACTTAAAAGGGCTCAATTACTTTAGTGTAATTTTGGGCATTGACAATGTGGATGGAACACTAGTGTATTTAATGAGTTGGGTTATTCAAAGAGATCTGTGCTAGTAAAGTCCATTAATTATTCTTTAGTTCAAAAAAAAATAGTGCCTAATTATATAATTTTGAATTATATTTAATTAATTAAAAAATAACTCAAGAAGTTGAATAATTATTAAATTATATTTTTGTAAGTCAATGGACCATTTTAAAATTTTGGTGGTCATGATTTGTAAAAAGATGATGATAATGATCTCTACAATGAAGTTAAGTTAATCCATGGAATGAACATATAAAATGAATTGATAGATGATTATTATGGTGATATAATGATAGATGACAATTTTGATGAGCACTAGGATATAGATAGTATATGTAATTTTTTCATTTGTATTTTGAGAGGTTTAATACATAGATTTCTTTCTCTAATATAATTATAATATATATAATAAATTATATATTTTGCTTGTGAAATTATTTTATAATCTAGAACATTAATTTATATATCATTTTTATTATAAGGAAAGAGACTCTCTCTTTATGTATATATATGTATGTATATATATAAATATATAGAATATTAAAAAAATTATAATATAATATTTCATAGTTTAATAGTGATGTAATTGAATAATTAAATTATTCAAAATTTGAATGAAGATGAAACATGAAGTATTTTTGTGGTTCAAATTTGAGAGGACTAAAAGAGTTTAGTCGTTTCAACTTTATGTTGAATTCACATTACCAAAGTTGATTCATTTTTTTGGTTTTACATTCAAAACCCAAAAAGGTCAATTTTTAACATAATTGAAATATAAAAGGAGATGTAAATTTCACTTAATGGATTAGTGTCATGGTTTTGGTATGTTATAACATTTTAAATATGACATGGAACCTTTTTTTAAATGGGCCATCTTCCTAGAATCACATGGTCATGTTAGGTATGTCTAGCAAGTTTGTATGCACATTTTGTTTCCACATTAGGTTTTTTATACATATTTTATCTATAGTTTTCTAAGTTCACACATATTTAAAATACCTTGGAGTGGACAAATACTATGTTTTAAATAAAAATAAAAAAATAAAATTAAAATAATATAGATTAAAATATTGATAAATAAAAATATAGGAGCCTTTATTTTCTCAAGGGTGTATTACATTTTAAAATATAATTGTAACAAAGGATATCTCACATAATAGTAGCTCTCTCATACGTTAAATTAATATTATAAAATAATAAATATTATATAGGGGTTCCCTTTTCACCCCCCTCAAACCTTAATTAATCAAAGGCTAACTCATCACTTAAATATATTTTATGTTTAGTTACACACAAATAAATAAGAGAGAGAGATAATCTATATGTGTTTTCATTGTATTCCTTTTTTTTTTATGATAGAATGTAGAGCTCTTCCAATGTGCATTTGTATTACCTTTGATTTCGTATATTCGTAAAGTAATTTTTTATTGTGTATATTATATTGAGTCCATATTTTATCATAAAACTAGATTAATATGATTAGAGGCCTAGAACTTCCAAGGAATCAATTGTGTGTCACAAATGAGAAACTATCTCAAAGCTAATATCTCAACATGAAATGATATTTCGGTATTAGCTTAGGTATTAATTTATAAATGATAAACAAGTTAACATCAACCATGTATTAAAAATTTATCATTCTTCTTGTTGTAATAATTTAAATTCCTCAAAATTATTCATAATAATATGGCATTGAGGGCATATCACTTAATGATTATATGGTTCCAATTTCAATCCCCAATATTTAATGAATCAATAACTCATCTCCATTTTCAATTGTGAAATAACATCACCTAATCAAACATAGGATTTGAAATCCTCTCCCTTTTTTATCTCCTTAGACAATATGACACACCCATGGATTTCTGATACATATCAGAGATAAATGAGATATGTAGATTTATGATTAGTATTAGTTTTTAATACTCACCCATATTGGTGCAATAAAAGGTAAATGTATTTTCATATATTCCAAAACTCAACATTACAATACCCAAATAATCTTATTTATAGTATTATTCATATATTTTTTATTTGTTTTGCTTTGATGTGTGTGCTCACTTTGACACACAAACACTTTTGTCCCATAGGAAAAAAATCTATGACACACAGTTTAGTGTAGATCTATAAAAACAATTTTTATTTTTACACTTTTGGTTCAAGAATAACATGTGTTAGTATGTGTGTATTTTTTATTATTTTATAAAGTTTAATATTTATATTACATGTTATGTTTTTTCAATTTTTATAAAATGGGTCATAGTTCCTTGCTTTCAACAATAACTTATTTTTGATTAATTAGACAATTTAATTTTAAAAAAATGTATAAATAAAAAAGTTTTATTTATAGTTTATTTTATATAAACATTTGTTTACATATAATTGAATGGTACAAATTTTAAATTATTGAGACATTATTCTATGAGTTTAGAATTTATAAACCTCTATCATGGATATGCATACAACATCCATATTGACTCTATATTTATCAAATCATGCTCTTAGAAAACATTTATATGTCTTAACACTAGTCATAACCGTTTATACAGTCATATCGTGTGTTTTGTACCACCTTTCAAATTGAATGGGCTGATTTGTACCTTTCACATTTCTCATTTAGTGTTATTGGAATTTGAACGTGCGTACTAGTTTTCCTAAAAATTTATTTATTTATATTTGTTCATTTATATACATAAAAATGATTAATTTTATTTGATTATAATCCTCTTGTCAATTATTATCTAGCATAATATTAAAGTACTTCATTTACAATATAATTTTTGTGTTAATTATATTTATCAATATACAATTTTGAGTGGTTTGAATTATCATAAAGTTTAGAGTGACTTTATTTATATAGTTCCCAAGCCAAAACCTTTACGAATTGCATTATTTAAGCTTTAGCCCATTTCAAGATATCATAAGTTGAAGTGTGTAGTTTATGTAGAAATTAAAAACACTTAAACAAGATAAGAGATATGTTTCACAATTTTTAAACTCTAATCGGGATCATCTATACAATATCAACATTAATCAATAAAATCATGTTAATTAATTACTCTTTTTGTACACAAAAGTTAGGGGGGAAATAAAAATTGTAAATTAAATAATATTTAAAAAATATTAAATAAATTTTTAAAAAAGACAAGGCATTAGATAAACATGTATTTTTTAGTCTCAAAAAATAAAATTATATTTTGACATATTTAAGTCCACTTTAAGATGTCAATTAAAATATGAAAATATTTTTATGATATATAATAAGTAATAACTTATTAATAAATAAAATATATATGAAAACCTCACAAAAATATTTAATTGCCAAAACTTATAATACAAAAAACATTTACAAACCTATTTTTATAACACATTAATATTTTTATATATTTAAGTGGTGTATAATTTTAATTCTCTTCGTAAATTTAGAAAAGGAAAAATACAAAATAACCTTATAACCTCTTTCTAAAAATAGAATGTATGTGTGTATTTATTTATATGTATGTACTTACATACAAACATATATTATTTTATCATGTACAATATGTTATTATGTTACACAATAATCTCATTGCATTATGTTATTATCTTACACAATAATCTCATTTGATATGCAATGCCTCTTTTCTCTGTCATTTCATATTTTTGTTCGCTAACATTGCATAAAAGTATGATCCACCAACATGGTTTCAGCTTGAGACCGTCTATATGGTTTGGTGTTGTCGCATTCACAGATTTAGCTTTGGTTGATGGTAGGTCAAATAATTTTAAATCAACGTAGATAAATTCGAATTGTAACAATGTAGTAAAAAACAACTCAAAATACCTTGCTCACCAGAATGAAATGCTTATATAAAAACTTAAAAAAACCCATATATTTCTACATGTTTAACTAAATGTATCATTAAACATTATTTACAATATTTTTACATTGGAGGTGTTCTACGACCAAGAACATAGAATAGAATCATCTGCAGATATTTGAGATGCTAATATTGTCAATGACGTTGATGATGAAGTCAATAAATATCAATGATGGTTTAAAGTATCGTGAGAATTCATGGGCAAGTAGTTTGAAATGTATTTGAAGTGTAAACCAAGTTGATAAATCGTGAGAATTCATGGGGAAGTAGTTCGAAATGTATTTGAAGTATAAAACAAGTTGATACATGCGAAAGCTAAGATAAATAAGAGCTTCTACATGGCAGTTAATTCCATAGGAAAATCCACATGTAGGTACCTAGTCCCATAGGAAGAAGGAAGAAACCATTAATAAGAGAGAGATATTATGTTACACAATAAGCGAAAAACAATCCATAAAAAACAAAAATGAAAACGGGCAATTCAAAGCCGATGGCAAGGATTTGCATGCGACACATTTGATGGTGCGTATCCTTTCCTAGGTTGAAGGATCTTAATGAAACTATTGATTTATTTCCAAATCTATTCATGGAGTTCGATGTCCTTCACTCGGTTATCATGTGTTGACAGTACACAGACTCAAATAAAACCAAAGGAGCAGATCTAGTTTGCTGAGGTATTTTCCATACAACAATCTATCGTGAACAGTGAGGTATTGTCATAATGTGTGATGGAATAAATAACATGCTAAATTGTACACTTTCAGTCCATTCAAAGATCATCGCTTACAAAATATGGAATCGAGATGATTGGGATCAATCTCCAAATGTTTATCGCAATGTTTTAGTTTTTGTGTGATGTCCTTTATCTTAAAATGTACAGTGGTTGACATGTAGTGTATGAGGGATAAGCTTTACCAAATAGTCTAAAGTAGTATCAATTTTAGATAGATAATTTTATATATTGTATTACATATATTTAAATATAGTATAATAATAAAATTATTATATATTATTATTTATGAAAATTTTCTTGCTAATTTTTCTAGTTTTAGTAAATTTAAGTTTTATAAAGTGAATAAAAGTAAATCGACAGTTGTATCTTACTCAAAATTATGATTGATAATCCCATTTTACCTCGTGTACATGAAATGTTAAGCAATAATAATTAAATATTTATTTTAATAACCTTTTCACGTTGTATAAACACTGCAGAGTATAAATCTTATGAAGCCAAAAATCTCCCATTAGCATTTGTTCCAAAGGTACAAGTAATATGAGAAGGGATATGTTTTCATTTTTTGGTCAAGTTATGTTTCGTAAAATGAAAATGTAAATTAGAAATCATATTGTAGTTGAAAATCATGACGACTGAACCTGTCTCATATTTTTTGCATGAATCATTAAGAAATAGTAATATGATATTTTTCGTTGACATGATCTAGTAAAAAATGTGGATATATGCTCATTCATACAGTGTGTCAATGACTTGTGTGGGGTGGATACATTTTGTTTCATCATAATTGATTTATTTTCTTGTTTTAGTAAATTATAGTTTTGTAAAGTAGAAGAGTGCAAAGTAGTAGTTGTACCTCATGGAAGTTTATGTGTATTACCTATCATGTATGAAGAAAGTAATAACATGTTGAAATTTTTGGTGGAGGAAATGGTAGAAAATGATGTTATATATTCCTTCATACGATAATGTTATATGCCTGGAGTCCAGATGTTACATTTCAAAGTAATATTTAGAAATGGTTAAATGGTGGGGAAGGACAATGCCATATAGAATAGAAGAGTGGTTAAATAAATCAATGTGACTTGGGTGGTGATGGTGAGGGACAATGATAAGGTATTTCAAATGATTGTGTTAAATCTCTTACAATTTTTTTTTTAGAATAGCTATATTAAACAATTATAAGTACAAACAATATTCTAATACAATATTATAAATTGTAGTCATAATAGCATACATGATGTAATTTATTTTTGCAAACCATGGTTTTGTAAAGCAAAAGAGTGTTACTTTTTAGTCATGTCTCACATGAAACCCATGACCACCAACCCCATCTCACCTTTTTTGCACACAATAATAAACAAAAATAATCATATATTTATGGTGGAGGTGATGGTATAGAATGAGATTATGTATTCCTTCATATGAAGTCGGAATGAGTTGTGAGGAGGATACACTTTATTCATAAATATTTTGAGCAATGGCAAAGTGGTGGGGAAGGGATAAACAATATAAAATATGCAAGTGGTGAGATATTTCAATGTGATCTAGGTGATGATGGTTAGAGGCCATGGTAGGCTATTTCATGTGGTATCATGCACCACATAGCCCCTTTCATATACCAAATTTAGATTTAGGGCATGTGTTGGATTTAAATGAATTGCACACATTGCATATTGGTATGTAGCTTGTAAGGTGAAAACATCTTTGATTTTACATGTTATATTATTCAAGGTCGAGAGGAACACCACGATCACTAATTTAATTGTAATATGGATCCATGTTCGATGAGTGGCTTTAAGTCATATTACAATGTTGTTTATGTAGGGACAAGACATTAAGGTGACATATTCTATCCTGTAGCTTATGTTCATCCATGTTATGATTATGTTAACATAAGGATCAATTAAATTGGGCTTAATAATATACATAAACAACAAACTTGGATCCTTGAAAGAAAGAGCAAGGTGATAAATAATGTGAAAGTTTTGAAAGATTTCAATGTGCACTGAGAGGTGATGGTGAGAGGTAATGCATGGATATTTCAAGTGATACCATATGGAGGGGGAAATATTATGCACTAAACATGTTGGATTTACATTTTCATAATCCAAGTGAAAACTGGGTGCCAAAAGCATTCTTTATAATAGCTTTAATGACTATGCAAAGTATTAAGGTTGTTCTAAAATGTGAATGACCACACTACTAGATCATTGTTGCATTAGTGACTTTTTTTGTGTTATATTATATCCCATGAAAAAATATTTTTTTGGATAGATATATTATACAATAGTAAATATAATATAATATTACAGATTTATATTATATTATAGTCTTAATATAATATATAACATATATGGTGTAATTTTATGTTTTGGTAAAGCATGGTTATAGAAAGTATAAGAGTGTAAATCAGTAGTCATACCTCACTTGAAACCCATGAACACTGCCTATATATCACCTTTTATGCATACAATGGTGAAAAACAATAATCATATATTTCTTGTCTAGGTGATGGTATAGAATGAGATTGTGTGTTCTATCATATGACATGGAAATGAGCTATGTGGGGAGGAGATGTTTTGTTTCTTGAAGAGATTGAGCAATTGAAAAGTAGTATGGAAAGGCTACGTAATTAAAACATGATAGTGACAAAATATTTAAAGGTTATTTAGGGTGTGCTAGTGAGGAGCAATGATAGGGTATTTCATGTGATATCAGATACCATAGGGTTCATATCACACACCAATTACAAAGGACTCAATAGATTTATAAGTGGAGACATATTTTATTGGATGTTTTCTATTATCAATGGTGGATGTGGATGTCATGAGAGTTGATTTGACTACATCAAGGCTTCATGTCTCATGTGTAACTCGAATCAATGATCTAATGTTGTTGATGTTTGGATAAGACATCGAGGTCCTAGAGTGTATATTGTAGTTTCCACTCATCTGTGATGCCAATTTATTGACACCCAAGATCAATTACATTAGGATATAGAACATATATAAGTGTTATACTCAAACACCTTGAAAAAAAGGTAGGGTCATACAAAACATGCAAATAGTGATGGTGAGAGTAAATGACAAATTACTTCATGGGATATTGTACACCAAAAGGCCCATATCATACACTAAACCCAAAATGAGGGCAATTATTAGGTTCACATAGTGAATACCCATTAAAAAGGTATATGTAAATTATGAGGTAGTGACATATTTGATGGCCATTTTATCTTATCAAGCGTAGATGAGGATATCATAAGAGATTATTTAATTGTGGTAAGGCTCCACATCTCATGTACAAATTAAATCAACCAACATGGTCTTTCATCAAGTAGAGCAAAACTATTAAGTGGAGAAATAGAACAATTCAATCAATTTTTCATATATTACCTTAATTATGTTTTATTCTTGCTTTAAATTCACCATCATATTGAGCTTTCTATTTGATGTAGTTCCTGATTTACAAACCACTCAATAACCTCACAATGGACATTGGTTTAATTAGGAAAGGCATTACTATATGTTGGGAACAAATCATATATTCCTACTCTCCATGGCATATTTAGTGAACAACTATATAAGAAAATAACGATGCCAAATCAAGTAGTGGTGATAGTGGCATTCAAGAAGATGTATAGATGAAAATGGAAATTGGTAAATGAACATTGTTGAGGGATAATTCCATGGACATTTTAGGTAATAGGATCCTATTAATAAATAACATGATCATGATATTTAATTAACATGATCAAATTATTTAAATTATGGCTTGGTGATTATTGATCTATAATGTGTTTGTATTAATGTATAATGCAATTGTATTAATGTATAATGTAATTACATTAACATATAACGTGATCACATTATTGTAAAAATAATAATGCAATCATATTACTGTTATTTTGCACATTAAAACAATGAACATGTAGATGGAGTGAATATTGGTTAACATATAACATGATCATGCTATTAATAATGTGATTACATTATTGCTAACATGATCACATTCTTGTAATTTTATACATAAAAGCATGTGGGAGTTGCACATGAAGGAAACTTTGGTCAGAAACTTATATTTACTACTCTAAATGTTAAGTATAAGCTTCCATTTATTTATACTTTAAATTTATTTTAGTAAAAATAAGAAATTAGGGTCACTTAACCTCTGATAGAGTTGGTCTCACAGCCGCATGCCTTATGACATGGAAAAAAGTTTCTCAAAATCTAATCTGGTCAGTACTTAGGCATTTTCAGGGTCTAAGTATTAAACCTAGGGATTTTAGGACATAATTTTTGTAATTGATGTCCATTTTTGGTAAACATGTAGTAATTTTTTAGGTTTTTATGCCTTTTAAATTGATTCTTGGCATTTTTGAGAGTCTCAGGTTTGTCAAAATTGAAGTTTTCAAACCAGT
Source organism: Torreya grandis (assembly GCA_037957365.1). Taxonomy (NCBI): domain Eukaryota; kingdom Viridiplantae; phylum Streptophyta; class Pinopsida; order Cupressales; family Taxaceae; genus Torreya; species Torreya grandis. The sequence continues at coordinate 2,865,344 of JARHVA010001205.1, forward strand.
CACTTTGAAATCAATACTAAGTGGTGTGATTTGGGTAGCATAGGTTACATTTATGACCTATGCACATAAAATGACTATTTTATGTTAATTTTAGTTGTTCATCATCCCTCCCTCATCCCTGATCACTTCTTACTCATGCCTCATCACCCCTAATCACTCTCTCATCATTATTCGTTATCCCAAATCACTCCCTTATTGACCCTCATTGTCCCTAGTCATCTCTAATAACTCCCTCACCATCCTTGATTACTTTTTCATTAACCCTCACTATCCCACATCATTCCTCATCACTCCCTCATCATCCCTAATCACTCCCTTATTGGCTCTCACCATCCCTCATCATTGCTAATCACTCCCTTATTGTCTTTCACCATCCCCAATCACCACTTCATCATCCCTAATTATTCCTTTATTGACCCTCACTATTCCTCATCATTTATAATCACTCCCCCATTGACCTTCACCATCCATCATCATCATTGATCACTGCTTTATCATACCTCAACATATCTAATCACTCTTTTCTCATCACTCATTGCCTCTAATCCCTCCCTAATTAATCCTCACCATCTTACATCATCCCTAATCACTCCCTCATCCTCCCTATTAACTCCCTCATCATCCCTATTAAGTCCCTCATTATCTCTACACAATTCCTCCTCATCCTTCCTCATCCTTAATCACTCCATCCTATACCTCGATGGTGGTATTTTTTTTAGGGTTTAATAATGTTAGGAGATACAAGTGGGCAGTTGAGTTATATAATAAAATATAAGACATAGTGATCAAAATGATGTGGAGGCAAATTTGAAACATAAATATTTAACACCTATGAAAAAATATGGGCCTACTTGAAATGATGTAATTCACAATTTAAAATCTACCATAAAATGATAAACAATTAAAACCACCATAGCACCAAAAATGGGTAGTAAATACATGAGGATCACCAAGCTATGTGATTTCTTGAAACCAACCAATTGCTTACCACATAAGGACATTTTATGATCTGAATAATTACCTTGAAGGTCTTCTATTTATATGTCTATTGATCGAGTGATCATACCAAAGAGTGGAAAATAATTTTCAAATGATTAGAACAAGTAATCCAATATTGGAAAGGGTACTTAATTCATAAATTCAATATTCAATCCAATGAAGAGTGGCACATTATGAGCTCTCTACTTGCTCATATAGTTAAGTGGGTATAATTTATCTAGCACTATAAAAGGGTAAGAAGATAATATATTATGAACCCAATGATATGGTCACTACTAAAAATATCTCTACTCCACACAACAAGAAATTATATGAAGTAAAAATATTGTTTCATTAACAAATGTAGATCAACATTGAGCCAATACACTTCATTATTTCTAATGGAAGTCAAAAGAATTTAATTTATCCTAAAGCAAATTTTAAAAAATTGAACTTAAAATTTATACATCATCCATAATTGTACACTAATTTATGGTCTAGTGTAGGCCTTGAGAAAGGGATCATCTAGTACTGTCACTTAGTGTATAAAACCAAACATTTTATAGATGAAATCCTTTGTGACATCTCACCATTAGAGGTGTGTGATGTTTTACATGTGATCAACCATATATTTACCTTTGACATGTATTCTATGAAGTAAATCCTTGAAATTTTGTGATAGATTGTCATGATCTGAAATACCATATATCATTGTTAATTCATAAGCTTTCAATCATTAGTGCCATGAAGAGTAAGAACCTTATCAATTCTATTAAGAAGTATACACTTGATGGTAAGAAGTAAATTTAATTACATCATTATGTCACCATATCATATTTTGGATTATCCAACAATAACAAAGGAAAAATAATTGAACCATAAACTAGATGAATACAAAGATATCTTTCAATCACCTAAATAAGTTTCTACATACTGTACACTAAACAATCCTATTGATTTCATCCCTTAAATACCTCTACCTCAAACCTCTTTATACAACATATCATTTCTATAGAATTAGTAAATCAAGTGGTAGATCAATGAAATCATGGATAATTGACACATCATGCCTAAATCATTGCCTTGCAGAAGCCCAATTGTGTTTGTGCCACATTCAAGAATCAATTAAAAAAATATTAACAAGATTAAAGTGAAGAACTAGCATTTTTCTTCCATATCCATAGTGTATAAGTCTTTTCCAAAATAGATCTTAATATTGGGTACCATTGTATTCATGTTAAACCTCTAGACATTTGGAATATAGTCTTAAAAACAAAGGATAGATTGATTGACTAGTTTCTTATGCCTTTTATATTAACTCATGTAATGAATTCATTAATTTCAGGATGTTGAATGACATCCTTAGGCCATTTACCTATCTCATTTTTTTAATCTACATTGATGACATCTTAATCTTTAGAAAACATGGGATGAACATCTACACCATGCTAAAATAGTGTTTCACATTATGCGGAAACATATTTTTTTGATAACTTGAATAAAAGTTCATTTTTCATGCAAGACATAAAATATTTGGGAAACAGTACACACACAAGGAGTGCATGTGTGAACCTGACCAAGATTCAAGTCATATGGGAATGGGAAACACTAAATAAATTTGCATCTAATTCAAATATTCTCATAATTAGAAATTTATATAAGAGATTTGTGTTTAATTTTTATCTTTTGAACCAAACTACTAAAGGTGAAACTGAATAAAGTTTAATCTAGTCAGATGCACAACAAATATAATTTGATGAACTAAAATTCAAACTCTATTTTGTTTTAGTACATATGTTACTTGACTATAAATTTGAAAGATCGTCTAATTCATTCACTAATAAAATTGACTATCACAAATGGGTATTGACAACAAAAGTCCTAGAAATGAATTAATTTCTATTATAATAGATTAAGAAACATATGATTGGAATCAAATATATCTTTAGAGTATATACATATGTCAAATTATTAAGGAGAAATTAGGGATGGTGAGGGTTAATGATTGAGTGATGAGGGATGGTGAAGGATGGTGAGGGTTAATGAGGGATTGCTTAGTGATGATGATTGATAAAAAAAGATTGATTAAGGATTATGAGGGATGAGGAGTGAGTAATTAGGGATGATGAGGTATGGTGATAATAAATTAAGGAGTGATTATGGATGAGAATATTGAGTGATTATAGATGATGAGAGATAATGAAGGTCAATGAGGGGAAAGTGCATGAAGTTAGGGGATAATACCATGGACATTACTAATAATGTGATCAGGTTAATTAATAAGATGATCATGTTATTTAATTAATGAATTTTTGTTACTTAAATGTAGGATCAAGATTACCAAGACATAGCATAATCATGTTATGTAATAATTCAATCATGTTATATTAAACAATAACGTGATAATGTTATTAACATAAAAATAATGTGATTTCATTCCCTGTCTGAAAAATAAAATAAAAAGGGAAACCCCAACGTAAAATTTTTCATTTTGCATTTGCATTTCCTAGCTTTGCCCTTGTTCCATGATCATGTTTTACTAAAAACACTCCAAAGAGTACCAAGAAGCTACCAAATTTACCCCATAAACATGTTGATCGATGATGCCACTATGTAGGAGAGGTAAGTGAAAATCATCACTATTTAACCCCAAATTTTCATAATTTTTATTATTTAACCCATGTTTTTAATTATAATTTGTTTTTTTTCTTACAACCTATCCTACTAACCCTCCCAACCCTCCAAAAAACATTCTAGTTTCTCCTCCTCATAAACCTTCACAAAACCCTACTGTTCCTCCTATCCCTCCACATAACCATCGTATAGTTCCCCAAAATCCACTTGGCAGTGAAGAGGTTTTGATTGATAATATTGTAGGAAACAAACTTGAAATTAAAGACTTAATTGATAGAGTGAAGGATCCCAGTTCAACCAACCCCCATCGTACTTAGCTAGTTGATTCCTTACAAACCTTATTAAGTCAAATTGACTCGATAATGAGTAAAATTGATCGATGGATCTCATATAAGGATAATTTTAGGGCATATTATGCTAAAAATTTATCATCCCTTTGGATCAATAATTTATATATTTAAAAAACTAACATTTATACCCTATTCATCGACCCAGCCAATAATGCCCCATTTCCCATAACCACTCAACATTTTCCTATCCATTGTTATGTACATAAATTAATAATGACTAATTTTTTGGGATTGATTGTGGATGGTCTTTGATGATACACCATGTAACAACCATGAAGTCCCATTATATTTTTTGAGGAAACTCTACTGTGATTTTTTGCTCAATCGAACTCCTAATTATTTTGATTTTAGTGAGTTTTAAGGGTGATGAAAAGGCTCTGTACAAGATCAAATAGGTGCACATCATGTACCTAATTAGCTTTCATGGATTCATATCCCAAAACCTCTTAATCTTGAGATCCACTTTTCACTTCATCAGGTTATGGAGATAGACACTATCCATGCTCTTAGTTCACTCACTGATACACTCAATCAACATATGACTAGGCTTTCACAAAGTGATGTTATAGATATGCCACATGCTACCTGACCTTGAACCCACCATTTTAGTTTGTGTGGATATATGTTCATGGAACCTTTTGATGATGGTGGTGTTGGTGGTTCAAATGGCTTAGATCATATTCTTATGAAAAATGAGTTTTTGGCACACACATTCGACATACAAACATCAATCACCACATAGATACAGGTATATTTTATATAAATGTCATGTTAAATTTAAGTTATATTTGAAAATTTAATTTCTAAGCTAAAAATTAATTTACATAAAAATTTAATATAATATATGTCACTTTTTATGTTATAGGAGGTGACGATTCCTTCATCATCACAGCCGATATGTATAGCATTTGATTTGTCAAAGTCATTGTTTTTATATTCAGATACAACCACTAGACCATCCATAATTACATCAACCTCTATTAGGATGACACCATTTACCTATATAGAGGTAAATATTGTTTACATATATGATTGTCTCTTTGCATTTGTTATGACTTCAGTTGTTTACATATATGTTTTGATCTTTGAATCTAATTTGTAAGTTCCCTTCACAAGAATTAATGGAAAAATAACACAACCCATATGAAAAAATAAGTTTTTTACATATATCCCATGTACTAAAGAAAGGTAAAAAAACATGCATTATATTCTTTTTTCAGTATTGGCATTTTTATAGAGGTTATGGAATGTATTTACTCTAGATCATTTAAGTAGATATCAAACAAGTAGTGTTGTATTTCCTTGAATGTCACCCAAGTGAATGTGGGCATATCTAAATTCATAATTACTTCTTGATAGTCCCCACACAAGGCTGCTTCATCTAAAATTTGTAAAATAAATAGCATGTCCATACTATTTTTGAAAACTATCTTATCCCAAAGCACCTTTTCATACCTATTGCCCAAGCTTCAACTTCCCTAAAATAGATTCATCCATTGAATTTAAAACCCTTTTGACTTTATTTATTTCATGAATAATTCCATAATAGATTTTATATGTGTCACCATTGGCATGAGCTCCCCTAATAGATGATGTTCCATGTAATATATTGGTATCTCTCTCTTGATGAACATTATGTTCATAATCACACTCATGGAATGATTTTATACTAATCCATAAAATTGATACAATTGTGTGACCCTAAGGTCTTACTAAACACAGTTTTACCCATCTAGAGTTTGTGCCTAGGGATCTTACTCCTATGATAATGTCCCAAAGTTGATCAGTGATGTAGGATACAGTTTCTCTACTTTTATGTCTCTTGATTATACCTACATGGGTGATTTACCTCCCACTATTTTTTGGCTAGATGGAGCCAAACCTCCCTTAACCCTAATAATATCATTGAGAGTCTTCACCTAAGCCTTTAAACCAACCACATTTTCCTCTAGGCCAACTATCTCTCTCTTATTATGAGGAAACTCCACATAGGTATGGTAAGTAGGAATAAAAACATAGAGAACCGCATCCATTAAAATATTATTGAGGGTCAAATAATCCTCACCTAAAAACTCTTAACCAAATTTCATTTGATCATGCTCCACTACTAATTGATTCACTCTAAAACCATATAAAAAGAGAAGACATTAGATCTGAAGTTACATAAATAAACAACAACTGAGTAATAAATTACAAAGTAACATAGAATGTAACTAAAAATAAACCAACTTACTACTTTACTTGGGTAACTTCATGTTAGTTTAGGTATAATTATTAATTGGACCTCATCTTAGAATTCTCCTCCTATCCTATTGGTTCCTCTATAAAAAGTGTATGCTCACCCTTGTTTCCCCCTAGACTTGATCTCCTCATCCTCTATCTAATGCTTGTTTCTACATCTAAGTGTCCACATATTATGGTGGTGGTTGTACTTAATCTTGGCATCCTATCATAATTGTAACCTATAAAGGATATTTTTATAAATGTACTCCTCTAATTAATACTCTCCCAATTTTTCCCACGATGGTAGTAGAGTGTCCACCTCATTCATAAACTATCCTAAAACACCCTAATTTAGTAGAGCTACCAAATATATCATTGTTAATGTGTCCACCACTCATGGAAAGTCTCTCAATGATGGCATACCTATTAAACTAGAATCTTTGATGGCCCCCATTGTCCCAATCTCTAACCCTCACTAGTAAGTAGTCATGTGCCCATACACCTAGCCCATGATGAGTGTAGGGTGGATGGTAAACCTAGCCATAAACCTCATGATCTAATATTTATATCACTATAAGCATATGTTAAAACTTCTTAGACCCATTCAAATTTCCATCCTATCTCCTCAATAATCCAAACAATAGGTGCCCATATATATACCAAAGGAAATATGTCCCTTTATCTCCCACCATATGGAAGGAAAAGATCACTATCTAATATCATTTCATAGGGTTAGGAGAATTACCCACTCCACCCCCACTAGTCTTACCCCATTCTTAAAACCTATGTTATGTGCGCAAAAATCACCAAAGTGTTACACCCAATTAAAAACATTAACTCTATCATAATCCTCTATCAAGGCCATAACCCTACCTTTAGCCAACAAGCCTAGTATCCTAATCACAACCTTGAAAGTGATAGTCCACTAGTAAGGTACTTGTGGGAAAATTAAACTATTTTACATGACAAATCCTAGTTGGTGAATAGGTTATAAAGGAATATACTCAATGGGACAAAAATCCCCACCTACACAATCCAGAGTATCCATATTATATATAGTGTGGAAGAATCATTAGTCATTAATTTTTCTATAATCCTAGGAAGCCAATCATACTTCAGCAATCTACTCAATCAAATGTAAGCCCACCTTTAAAACATAATTTAAAATATCCTTAAATAATTTGAGTTAATATTGAAAATTCATCCAAAAGGAAGTAGTTACAAGGGTCCTACCAAGTTAAACCCCTATTTTTAGACAAGTAATAAATCAATAGCCAATATAGTCCAACTACAATATAACATAGATTTAAAATTCTGACCCAAATATATTTGTATTTATCAATTTGAAACAAAAAACTAGTATATTATATATTCCCTTTCATAATTTTAATCCTCTAATTTTTGTTTTAGTACAAGGCTGCTACTATAACACTTCAATATATGTCTTATCAATTCAAATATAAGTGTATTTTCACATGCATGCTTGTCTTCTTCTTTCCTATAATGTGTCATTTCATTCATTTACTTATATAGACAAATATTTTATATACAAGTTCTTCTATTGATCATTTTGGTTTCCATATATAATATTTAATGTACTTTATATAACACTAAGTGAGACCTTGTTTACATGAATAGTTGATGGCTGGTAGTGACAATCCTCCATCTCTACAAGTTGAGATAGACATGGGTATTGTTATTACAATTTCATGTGCACAGGCACTGACAGAGGTATATTTTAGTTATTAGAATTTTGAATTGTAAAGATAGACTTGTTTTAATAATTTTAGTACATGTACATGGGGAAAATATAACTTATGTAAATGTATTGTGTATGCACAGTTGTCCTATGACAACTGATAGTCTTAGTTAGATGGAAATATGGGTAACTTCTTATGTTCCTCTCATATTTGAGATGCCTTTTCAGATAGTTGAGCTTGCCATTGAATTGATTGTGCATGAAAAACAAATTGAATAAGATCGTGAGCTTGTAATAAGTGCACATGTTTAAATGAATATTTTTTATTATTTAAAATTATTTGCTTAACAATTATTTGAATGTATTTTATGTAAATTTCATAATAATTCTTGTATTTGAAAAATCTTGGTTGCAAGCTGCCTATGAGAATAGGACCCGTAGTTAGACCTTAGAGAAATCTAAGGCATTAAAGGGGTGTCCATCTACTATTTGGGCATCCTAGGGAGATTCTTCTTCGAGGAAGGCAAAGAGAGGGAGGCTATTTGATGAATAGAATGTCTTACACATGAGATGTAATTTTTTGTATGCCTATATGGCAATTGATGTATTTTTGGCATTTTATATTCAAAATGACATTCAATCAACATTAGATACCATGTTGGTAGATGTAATTTTTTGTATGCCTATCATGGAAATCTATATATTATTGACATTGGACATGTATGTGCTTATATTTATGCCTATCATTGCAATATATCTAATTTATATTCATTTTTTATTTCATTGTGTGTTATTGTACAGTGTTGTTTTGATCTTCCAAATTATTATTTATCATATATCATATTTAATGTTGTACGTGAAAAAATGATGATTAAAAAATTATTATTTCAATGATATATATCTTGGATCTTACATTTTTTTATTAAATTAAAGTTTTTATTTCATTGTGTGTAGTGGAAATGACTAATAACACTCTTATCACTTAGGCTTAAGGCCTTCTTATCTTTGTATCTGCTTCTTGTACACTTTAGAAACACTTCTTGGTGTCAATAGACCTCTTAAAAACCTCTCACATTCATTCTCTAACTCATTTTATACATTCCATTCAAGAAATTCCTCTCACTCTTTCAATTTCTTCTCACTAGGCAATCTTCTTAGGTTTCAAACTTACCAAAACTTGATATAGGTCTCATGGAGTAAATCTTTTGTCATAGATGTTCTTACATGGTCAAATCATGCCTAAATTAACCTATTAAAAGCACTCAAACATAATTCAACATTCAATTCCATATATAGGTCACAACAAGGCACCCTACACAATAAGGTACCTGACATGCTTGTGATAGAAACATGGAGTATTTGTTCAATTTCAAATCTCTCATGCATATTCTATGAGATACGAAACCTCTTTTTTTGATGAGACCATATTCAATGTTCACATCTATTCAATGGCATACTTGACAAGATTAAGAATCATCTCTTAGTTCCCTTTGCAGTGTGACTGTTAACCCAAAATAGGGTATAGACATGATTTATCTATTATAGAGGTCAATAGTTAAATTAATCAATGCCACATAATAGGTCTATATAAATAGGTTAATAGGTCATATTTTTCAAAGTTGTTAAAATTGTTAAACTTGTCAAAGTTATCAAAATTATCAAAGGTGTCAGAGTTGTCAAAATTGTTAAAGTTGTCAAAGTTGTCAAAATTGTCAAAGTTATCAATAGGTTAGTAGGTCAATATATCAATTACTCATTAAGTTTCTAGGTCTTTATTTTAAGTTTTCAAAGTTGTCCATATTGTCAAAATTATCAACATTATCAAAGTTCAAGTTGTGATTACAGAACTCTAGTTTTGATGTTTCCTAAGTGAAAACTGACACCACCAACACATCCAGGGGGCATATAACATCTAGGACCAGGTTCTTGGCCTCCTGTCAGGACTGATAAACAAACCCACCACCCATTCTAGCCTCAAGAACACCCTTCTTAATACAAGAAAAATATAATTTTTAGCCTCAATTCAAACATGCATAAAACAAAAACTATAAGTCATTTCCTTGAACCATCATATCCCTCACGTACCTCCTTAATCCATCTAATTACACCATAGAGCACTCAAGTGGAAGCTTCAAGATAAATTTGTTAGACAATTTGTAGTGATAGGTCCAAAAATTCAAGTTTTTATCAGTAAATAAGTAAATTATCGAGCTCAAACTAGCATTTCTACCTCTGTGACCCCCACCTACGAATTTATCACTTTGATCACATCGAAATAGACAAATTACATGTTATCAGATAAGATGACATTAAATAATTCATTGTTAATTTATTCATTATATGTTTTCATGAAATTTTCTTGATGGTTAATTTCATCATTATTTGTTTCCATCAAATTTTATTCATTCATGAGGGGTGAAGCATCATACATAGACTCATCATCAACAAAATAAATAAAAAAATAACTTTGAATGTGAACTTCCAACATTAACTAATTCATTATTTTCAATTTCATTATGATAAATTTCATTATTATTCATTTCACTATGGTCAATTTCAAGATTATTCAATTTATTATAGTCAAGTTCATCATTAATTAATTCATTATCATCAACTGGCTCATTATCTATGGCATTTGGTTCATCAGGATTAAGGTTTGTAACTTATTTACCATGAACTTTTACATTATTAACTTGTGTTTCTCTTTGAAATACTCTAATTCCTCTATTGTTTTGTTCTTTAACAACTTCCTCTTCCTATTTGAACATGATTTGAAACCCATTAGAAAGGATAATTGATAATTTTTCAAAGGTGGGGTTAAGTAAACAAGTACGTAGATCTCACAAAAGTACATAGAGAATGTTTGTGGGGATAGAAGTCTTGATTTGGGCTAAAAATAGTCAATGATAACTTATCTTATCACTAAAATAATAATAACATGATATCATTCTTACATAACATGATCATGTTATGTTTTCTATCAGGTCCCAGCCCATCTAACCCATCGAGAAGTTCACATCGATATTAATGTGATCACGTTATTACATAACATGATCACATTATTATCAATATAAGATTTGGGGTTGGAAATTGGAAATGAGGACTAAGTGTGGCCTATGTTAAGAATAGCATGACCGTGTTATTAAATAATGTGGTCACGTTATACTTAAAATAGATAAGGGATTATGGATTGGGGATTAAGGCATTAGTGCATAGATTTTATGGATTAGGGATTAGGGATTACAATTTATTTTTTAGGTATTAGGGATGATAATTAAGGTCCAAAGTGAAGGTGCATGGCTACTTGGACATTTCCCCTATAATGGCTTGGCTTTATCGATACTCACATCTCTCCCTATATTAAAGCCCATGATTTTTAATTGACATTACGATGGAAGGGAAATGGATCCCCATAAATTTAAATGATGTGTCCATTTAATAAGAAAATTGGTAGTATGATTTTATGATGTAAATGGCAAAAAAATGTTTTTGGGCACATTTCCCAAAGTGAATTAAATGCCATATCACATACAATTTCAATTTGTTAAGTGGTGAGCCAATATATTTCCCAAAGTGCATTAAATGCTATGGTATTACTTCTTAAGTAATTTTTTTCTTCTACTAATACCTGGATAAAGAAGCTCTCAGCATGTCGAAGCCCCAACAAATAATAAATAAATAAATAATAAAATATTTTTTTGGGTTATCATTATACCCTAGATGTAATCTTGTAGATTGAGTAAATTAGTCAAATGGGGAAATCAGTCATGTGATTTAGGCTAAACTAAACAGTGGGAACTTAATTCTTAGTTTAAAAATAATGTCAATTTGAGATAAAATGATTGGTTCAAAGTTTGAAGAGTTTATATTTCTGGTTTAGAATTTAGGGATTAAGCACTTTAAGGAATAGGGATTAGGGTATAGGTTTTAGGGTATATTTATACAATTATGTAGGCAATTGGGGAAAATTTGTGAGCCTTGAACCTATATATGTGATTATAGAATGTGAATTTGGGATAAATTATCCCCCACATCATCATATATTGACCCTACGAAGTCAATTATGGTAATGAGTGATATAATTTTAACCAATTTCATCACTATGAACCTAATTCTTACTAGATATAATGTATCTTAATTGGGGGCTAAATTTATTGGTATTGGGTTTAGGGTCTATAATTTAAAGGATTTGGGGTTTAGGGCTTATGGATTTGGGTTTAATGTAAATGGTATAGGGTTTGGGGTTAAATTTAAATGGTATAGGGTAAATTAGGGTTTAATATATCAGATATAGGGTCTAATCACTAAGGTAATTAAAGAACATTTGAGCTACTTGTGAGCCTTATTTATGACTTGATTACCTTCATGTTTGCATTTTTTATAAAAGTGGGGTCAATTATGCCATGTAAATGTTGCATTCATGATATACAATTAGTTGAGCCATAAATTTGGTTTAGGGGCTCAATTTTTTATAGATCAAGTAGGTAATTGTATAAATTGACTAATTCGATCAATTCATGATAGAAGATTCATATTTTGATTTTACTCCAAATCATATCTTGCTATTGAAGGGGTTTGAATTGGCCTCAAATGCCTCCTTGATTAAAATAATCAACTAGCTCTCCTCCTCTTTGGTTAATTACGTTGAAGAGGCTCGAAATATCCCCAATTTACTAAATAGATGCATAGCTAGATAAGTACTCCAAAGGTTTTAACCATAGGTTTAAAAATAATAATTTATGGCATATCATGATAAAATTAGTTATATCACAAGGCATGTATGCTTGTGGCATGTAGTCCGAACTAGGGCATAGGGATTACAATTTATGTTTTAGGGATCATTAGGGATTAGGGCATAGGGTTTAGGTTTAAGGATCTGTATAATAATGTCTAATAACTAGATATGCCATGTGTTCAAACTGGATTCTTACTACAAAGGATTTTAATTGGGACTAAGTTGAAGTTGGTAAATACTAGGAAAGTAAATGATTTAGAATTTAAGGTATAATGTTTAGGGTTAAGGGTTTATAACTTCTAGGTTTTAGTGCATATACATGGTTTAGGGTACATAAGGTCAATCGTAAGGATAATTGACGATAATTTGAATCACTTGGACCCATTTATGACTATATAATGTGTTTTTGGGTTGTAATTATAACATGGATGTCATTGTGTAAATTGAGTGAATTAGTCAAATGGGTCAATTAGTCATGTGATTTAGGCCAAACTAAGCCTTGTGAACTTAATTCTTAGTCTAAATGATGTTAAAAAAAGGCTAAAATGATTGGTTCAAGGATTAAAGAGTTTAAATTTATAGTAAATAGAGTTTAGGGATTAATAAATTTATGGATTAGGGCTTAGGGAATAATGTTTAGGGTATATAAGGTAAAATCATGATGGTGATTTGGGGAAATTTGAGTTCCTTGAAAGTAGATCTGTGAGTAAAGAATGTAAATTTGGGATCAATTATCCCCCACATCATCACAAATTGAGCCTAAAAAGTCAATAATGGTAATGAATAATGTAATTTCAACCAAGTTAGTCCTTGTGAACCTATTTTTACTATATATAAAGGATGTCAATTAGGTCTAAATTAATCATAGGGGCCTACTGAGCCTCAATATAAGGAATGTCATACATATGATATTAATTGGAGATCCAAGTGCTCACCATATTAAAAAATGGCTATTTTTTCAATTTGATATGTAGTTCAGTCTGAAGGAGCTATGTGCAAGGAATTGCATTCATATATAATGGAAATGGGGGCTTACTTGGCCCTGATTGCATAGTATATTGAACTAGTGAAGTATTCAGTTCTAGAGGATACATAATTGGGGCCAATAGAGTCTTGCCCAAGGAATTGTGTCAACATAAATTTAATTAGGGCCCTAGTTACACACCTTATTCAAATGATTGAGTGTTATCACAAATATGATATGAAATCATGACCAATTGAATCCTCTGTAAGGAATTACATCCATCTTTAATAATAATCAAGATTTTGATTGTGGACCAAATTCAACTGAAAGAATATTTGGTTCAATATGATCTATGAAATTTAGTCCAAACAACCCTTGTGTAAGAATTTTCATTCTTATATTTTCAACAGGGGGCTTTGTTGGTCCTAAATACATAACACATTGAATCAACCAAGTATTTATTTCAGTTGAATATGCAATTATGGCTAACCAAGGCTCATGCAAGTAATTAGATACATCTAATGTCAATTACAAATTCATTGGCCCCAAATGTAAAATATATCCTTATAATCATGTATTTGGTTTTATCCTATACATAATTAGGGCCAACTGAGCCCCATAAAACTAATTTTCCCCATATAATGTTTTAGTTGGGTTCCATTAGCCCTGATTGCACACCATATAGAACTAATTGAGTATTTAGGTTCAATATGATATGCAATTGGGGCCACTCAATCCCCAAGAAAGGTATTGCATCCATATAATGTCATTTGGGGCTCTAATTACACCATTTTAAATCAATTGATATTTATTTCAATACTACACACAATTAAGGACAACTAAGTCCTATGTAATTAACTGCTTCCACCTAGAATATCAATCAAGGCATTTTCACCCCATGTAATGAATTATGTCCATCTAATTTGTCCATTATAAATATTTTTCCCTAATTACACATCATATTAAACCAATCAAGTATTTTCTTTAGTATAATTTGTAATTATGAGTAATTGGTCCCTGCATAAGGAATTCCTTCAATATAATGTCAATTAGGGATTTGATAGCAGACCATATTAAACTAAATGAATATTTACTTCAATAAAATATGAAATTGAGGTTAAATGAGCCCTGAGAAAGGAATTATGTCCATATGATGTCAATTGGGTCTCTAATTTCAAAGCATATTATAAAAAACTAAGTAATTAGTTTAGTTTAATACGTAATTGCGGCCAACTAAGTTTCATATAAGAAAATATGTCTATCTAATGTCAATTTGGGATTTATTAGCCTAATTACACACCATATTGGGATCAAAGGAATAATAAATAGATTCATAGGTTAATACATATCTAATTATCATTCAATTCTATCAGTTCTTGACATGAACATTGGTCCCAAACAACAATCTTAATTTAAAACCAATATTTGATCTTAAGACTACTAGGCCCAATGGATTGTATTCATGTTTTAGGATGATGAAAATATGTAATATGATTATAATATTTAAATTTAAATTCAATTCCTACACCTTTTGTCTTGGGAATGGCTTGGATTCCTAAGCCAAAGACTTTGACTGTCAATGTATAGTTGAGTTTTGAAAGGTATGAAAATAAACAAAAAATTTTAACTTTGATTGCCAAATACACTAAGAATTTCAACGTAAAAATTCAAAAACTTGATACTGTCATGATTAGCATGATCTCCTCTTTCCAAAAATATGATTCTTATAATTTTTGGACTAATTTAATGTTTAAAACTATAGTTATTTCTAACTATGCCTTTTTTAGGCTACTACATGCCATAAACATACATGCCTATACATGTTCATGTAATTTTTCTTTCATTGATCCAAGTGAAAGACAAATTATATGGTGATGTAGTACACATAATTCTACATATATTTTAAAAAAATAGATTTTCCTTTTTTTTGAGGTAGTTAGGCATGACTCATGGATAACTATCCATTTTTTTGTCAATTTTTAGGATCTATGTACTTGAAAAATTCATTAAAAAAAGTATTCATTAAAAAAATACAAAAAAATGTAGGTGGCATGTTAGAATATTTTATCTAAATTTTCCCCAAATTATTTCAAATATTATTAAATATTTCTAAAAAAATGGTGTGTGTCACAAACATCTATCTACTATGTTTTTTGAAAAAATAGGAGTTCCTCTTCAAATTTTAGATGTTTGACCTAGTTATACTTAACTATTTTTAAATTCTAGATTTCATGTTTTCACACCATCTTCAAATTTGGAGTGTAGATAGCTCAAATTATTTATATCAATTCAAATTTTTGAAATTTTAGAAAAATCATGTCCATGGGTAGGCCACTTTTTGTCCCCCAACTTTGTACACTTACCCTAAGGGAGTGATTAAGGATGAGAAGGGATGAGGAGGGAGTCAATAGGGATGAGGAAGAGATTATGGATGATTATTGATGAGGAAATGGTTATTATGGATGATGAAGGATGGAGAGTGAGTGATTAGGGATAGTGATGATCAATGGAGGAGTGATTATGGATGATAAGGAAGTGGTTAGAGATGATTAGGGATAGTGAGGGTCAATGAAGGAGTGATTAAGGAAAATGACGAATGATGAGAGAGTGATTATGGGTAATGAAGGATGAATAGGATGTGATCAAGGATGAGGCTGAGATGATGAATAACTGAAATTAACACAAAGTGGCTTTTTGATGTGTGTAATTCATTAATATTACCTACATTACCCAAATCACACCACTTTAGATAAAGTTAGAAGTGAGTAATTTAAAACTTCAATTTTGACAAACCTAGGACTCTTATAAATGACAGGACCCAATCTAAAAGGCACAAAAGCCTAAAAAATTACTATATGTTTACCAAAAATGGATATCAGTTACAAAACTTATGTACTAAAATCCCTAGGTTTAATACATGGACCCTGAAAATGCCTAAATACTGACCAAATTAGAATTTGATAAACTATTTTATATGTTATAAGGTGTGTATATATGAGACCAAATCTATCAAATGCTAAGTGACCGTAATTTCTTAAATTTACTAAAATAAATTTGAAGTATAAGAAAATAAATGTAAATGTAAGCTTTTGGCAAAAGTTTCCTTCATGTGTAACTCTGACATGTTTTAGGGTGTTGAGAATATATAACACAATCACACTATTTAAACAATTGAATTATTAAGTAACATTATCTAATTAATAGTGTTAATATTATGATCACATTATTAATGCGATTATAGTATTTGAATTTGAATTCAATTCCCACATGCTTTGGCTCAAGAATGGCTTTGATTCCTGAGCCAATGGCTTGTAACGTCAATGTATAGCTGATTTTTAAGATTTATAATAAAAAATGGAAAAAATTTGACTTGAATTTCTAAATATACTAATAATTTGAATGTGAAAATTAAAAAACTTAATACCATCTCAACGATCACACTCTCCACTTTCCAAAAATATGATTTTTATAATTTTTTGAATAATTTAAGGTTTCAAACTATGTTTATTTATATCTATACCATTTATAATAAACTAATATAATGTAAAAATACATGTGTATACATGTTCACGTATTATCTCTTTCGTTGATCCAAGTGAAAAAAAACTTATATGGTCACAAACTAGGCCTAAGTCTAAATGTTGAACAAATTTGACTTTTTGGTCAAATTGGGGTACCCATATGTAATTTTTTTTTTAAATGTATTAATTTGTATTAATATATTGTCATAGGAAGTATTAATTGTCATCTGATGTCATTTAAGGTCATATTAGCGTTGATCTTAGTTACATTAGTCAATTTGTCCATTAGGGGTCATTTTATGTGCCTTTAAGAGTCATTAATGAAAATTGCACATTTTCACCGTGCCTATGTGTCTTAATTTCTTTAAAAGTGTCCAAGATGTCAGTATTAGTGTCATATATGTTATTCACATTAGAAGGTTGCAGGTTCCCTAATTGAAATTGCAAAAATTAGTTGAAAACGAGATAAAATGGCACTTATATATGGATTTTTGGGAAGTGTGCCACGTGGTAAAGATCATGGGGGTATCCTCATATTTATAAAACTCATATATATTCTTTTTTTGATATAAAAAAGTCATTTTTATGCCAAAAATATTCTACACATTTCTTGTTTTTCTGGACAGACTAAAGTGACCCTCAAGTTTTTGCTTGATATGGAAAGTACAAGTGGTTTAAATACAAATAATTTTTGGAGATGATATTAAAATACAATACCTTAATTTTAATATATGTGGATTGAATATTGGTAAATAATTATTTATGAATCATTTCTAACAAGTTGACTGTGTCTTTTTACTAGCTATTTGGTGCACCCTATAGGTTTTGCTACATTTCTACCAAATCCATACAAACTAGTTGGTGATGTTAGTTACATAGGATTTTTTATTATTTATCAGATGGTATCCATTATTGGTTTCATGATTCATGATGTTTAGTTGAGAAAAATTGGTCTATGATGCAAGGGGGTGTCACCATGTGTATTTTCAGTTGGAGTGCTTTGGTTTGCTAAGTGTATCTTTCCTATAGGTGTCTCTTTCAACTGGAAAAGGGTGTTACATAAGCCCCTAGGTCATGTGAATATCTCCTTTCATGTTTTAACTTCATTATGTCACCTTTGAGATTGCTTACTAGCTTGTTTCCCTTCATGGTCAGCTCCTTACATAATTTCAATTAAAACTTATGCATAAGCTTTCTCATCCTAGCTATTAAGTGATAATGGAGGTGTAGTGGCTTATTCAATAATTTATAATTTTAATGAAGTTACGTTTTTATCCTAAATGAGGTTTATGTTTGACCATATTATCATGTCCCATGCCAAGGCAGTCATTTGGTACCTTTGGCTGTTCTCTTTCACATGTATGCATGTGTTTTCATGATGGAAAGGGTGTTTTAGAAGTTGGCTTCAAGGTGTGATAAGAATGAGAATAATGTTTTTAATTAATGAGAAGGCATTTTTAACTATTTTTAAGCCTTTTACCATCATGTTTTACTTCAACTTCATACTCTACCTGCATAACACAGCTCAAGACACTCATCTACAGGCCCTGATGAAATTAGGTTGATGTATGGAGAGGTGGACTTGTAATCCAATTTATTAGAATTTTCTAAGATGAATAAACATTCCTAAGTAATGTATATGATTCTAATTCACACTCATGGTTTCTAGATATTCATGCCAAGTCAACTATTTAAGCATCAAGACATGCACCTATAAGTGGTTAAGCAAGCGGTTGGAGTATTGTATGGAAGGGCTAAAGCAAGGTGACTCTTTTTCTTCATCTTGTTTTTAAAATAAAACCATGACAAAACCATATAAGATTATAAAAGGTAAAAAGAGTTATGGAATCAATTGGAAACACAACATGCTTGTGTTTAGGACTATTTAACTAGAAAAGTGAAAATAAAGACCAAATGGATTCTTGTGGACCCCTCACAACACACTTTCAAAAGGTTTAAAGGCATGATATTTGGTGGATACATAACCCATAGCATAATTAACAACCATGACAAATATGGGGGTCTGAAAGTATGGGGAAGTAGGAGTTTTGAAAACTCACATATGCCCAACAACACATTGAAAAAACTTAGTGATATCTACAGGGCTGTAAGGGAAAAGGGTCTTTTGTCACTTTGAAGGAAAATTTCAAACATAAGAACATGAATGGGATAGATATATTTATTGGATGAGATAAATTGAGGTAATAGGTGACTAGGAGGAATTCAAGAAGGGTTCCATCACCCCTATGCCCACCTACAAGTACCCCTCAAGCTATAAATGGCAACTTACAATAGTGTTTTGGAGGAAAGTTGTCTCAGTTAGGTGAAGGTTTAGTTGGAGTTTCCATGGAGAAAACTAGGTCAATGAAAATTAAAAAAACTTTATTTGATCTAATCGTATGTCCCAATAATCTCTTGAACACCACAATTTCATGTATATACCCCTATATTCACCTACAAGTAGAGGCCAATTAGAGTTGTCCCATTCATGTGCTAAAATGTGCCACAAATGGCCTAATGACTGTTAGGAGAGTGAGTATGGGTCGAGAAGATAGTATGTATGAAATAAATGGATATTAAGATCCAAAAAAAAATCTTGAGAAGATCTTATTGAAGCATTTTCCAGCTACAACAAGCTTAAACAAATGCAAACTATCCTAGTCAATAGAGGAGTAATATGGCTACAAGAAGGACTATGGCACTCTTAAGTGAGATGGCACTTGAATAAGGAAGTTGAAGACCTTATTAGATATCATTAGGGTATAAAAAAATCATGAATAAGATACTGGGATCTCATGAAACCTACAGGGTAAATAAATGAAGAGGTGCCTTAGTCTTAGTTAGTAGGGTATAACTTGGCTAGGGTAAGTGAAGCATAGACTGTCTAGAAGTGAAAATTAGGATTGAAATTACCATAAAATGACAAATCACATTGTAACATGTGTCTTAGCATGCCAAATATTTTTCCAAGGTGCTCAAATACCTTTCTCACCTAACAAATGGACAACAATCCATACAAGCAAGCTAGGAAACCTCTTGGTTCAAGGGGTAAGCATGAATAATCTAAAGGAGGAAGTTTTATAGATGGTCCTCACAGATACATAAACATTAAATTATTTTTACAATCATGTTTAATAAAATCATATGCATGTTTTTGTCTTGGAAGAGTGACTACCATGTGGTTTTGGAGAAAATGCATGAAAATAGCATTTTTTAGCCACTTTTTTAGACAAATTGAGTTGGTTAGGTACCTAAATGAGGGAATATGACCTTACCCTTTGGTAAAAAGCCTTATTAATAATTTATAAAACTCCAAGGACTTTCATTTTTCCATGGGGATGAGGAATATATGTCTCTATTTTGTCTCAGAGATCAGCCACTCATGAAAATCAAAACTTTGAAAAAACAAGTAAAGGGTGCCAAAATGAGTAAAGGACCTAAGATGAGGCCTTATAAAATGAGAATAAAAGATGAAAAAGAGAGTTTGAGATATTAGGTGATGGATTTATGAGTATAAAGGAGGTATTAAAATTCATAATAAATCATCCCAAGAATGAAATATCAGCCCAAATTATCTAAACTATCACAGATTATGAGAAGCCCATTAGGCTTTGAGGAGACTTAGAGCCAATTGGGGGTCTACTATCACTTATAGTCCTTGATGATATATCCAAATTATTGGGTCATGCTTATGGAGTGTGTGTGTGTGTGTGTGTGTGTCTATATATATATATATATATATATATATATATATATATATATATATATATATTTGTGTGTGTGTGTGTGTGTGTGTGTGGTCTTTTTTATGCAAATAAACTTTCAAGAGGATTTTTTTTTTGCCTAGAGATAGCTCAAGCATGTAAGTGGAGAAACAAGATCAATAGGACAAATTTTGAAGCTTATATATTTCCTAAGGATCTGTATGGAAGAAAATGGAGTTAGATAGAGTTGGTTGAGGTCCTTAGAAACTAATTTATCTCATTTTTTTGAAACTTGAACATGTCATTTGTATGAACAATGGTTAAGAACAAAATTTGTCTACAACCCTAGTAAAACCCTTAGAAGAACCCATTGAGAAAAATAATATTTGAGACCCACCAAAATGGCATATTTTAGAAATTAAAACTTTTGTATCATGGATAATACTCACTCAGGATCTCACCCATGATAAGGAGTTGTATGAAACAATATGAACAACATGAAAAATAGTGGTTTTCTCAACATTTTATGTGTTTTGCATGTTCGAGGAGATTTGAGAATATGAAATAATTTTTTGGGAAATTATTAAGAATTTTTATAACTTCTGAAATTCATTTCATTCTTTATATTAAAATATAAGTGTTCAAACAATTATCTTACTTTCAGCTAGTCAAAACTAGAATAGTAAACACAAGGGTGAGAAAGGTGAAAAGTCTAAGTATGGGCCTTTTTAAGGTATATCTAAGTATTAAAAGGAAATAAATAGTATTTAAAAGTGTAATTAAATCCCTACCATGGATTTACATGGAAAAATGAAGCTAATTTTGAGGACAAGTGTGAGTGGTAATAGAAAAGAGTTGTTTTTAGACTACATGTAGTGATGGCTTCCTTCCAGGAGTTTCTAGATGATTAAGATTAGAACAAATGCATATAATTTCATTCCTAAAGTACTTCCCTCTTATCCCAATCATCATAACTACAAATAATCAATGGTGTGACATTCAAATTGCTCCAAATGATGAAGGCAAATTTTTGAGAAAGGATAAGGTATTTTGTGACAGTTTTCATAGGTTTTATGACTTATATGGACAATTAGACCTCCTAAAATTGCATGGTTAGACTCATGTATATTTATTTTTAAAATTGTAACTCTTTTCTCAAATTGACACATGTCTAAGTGAACTTTCAACTTCCTTTTCCTAGTTCCTCTTTCAAAGGCTATAAATATGGACTCTTTTGGCTCTTTTGAGCAGCCTCCATTGGTTAATGGGGAAAATCTGGCCAAATTTGTTCTTGAATGACTCTTGAATAAATAAAAAATTGATTTTACCTACTCACATGATGTTCAATTGAGTGTTATTAAAATCTTGTTGGTCTTGTCTAGTAGAAGATTATCTTCTCTAGCATGTTATCCTTGATTGTTCACCAAATGTGTAGAAGAACAACTATAACATGTCTTTGTTAGTGTTATTTTCTAAGTGTATAGGTGTATTATAAGTGGTTCATGATTGTATCCTAAAAATTAATCCTTCATTACCCTCTTAATCATGAAAATGCCTTTTGAACCTAACTTATGAAACATTGATATGAAAATGCAACTTGAATTGTGAAATTTGTGTAAAAGAAGTCTTGATTAACTCTAAGGGGTAAAATTTAAGTCAATGGTAGGAAATAAAATATTGGTGCATCAAATTTTTTAACTTTATTAGTTTTTTTCTTAAATCTTTTCATCTATGTTTGATAAGCAAGAAAGTTCTTCAAAGATTACATCAAGGGAACTAGCCCTTCTGGAGATTCATCTCAAAAAAATTGTCACTCATAGCAAGAGAGATGTTTCCATTATGCCACTTGGATGAGGATAGATAGTCAACTCTTAAAGGGGTGAAAATCTAAGTGACAACATTTTTGGGCATGCTCAGTGGGACTCTAAGTCCTAGAAGATTGTCTAAGATTAGTGTTGATCTTGGCATAGTTGCTATAATAAGGACATCTAAATTTAGTGCCTGGAGACTCCACTAAGTTTTTAATATCTTTGGTTGATGACCAGTCTCTAATTTCCATGCCAAAGGTGATCACTAGGTTTGTTGTTAAAGGTATACCCTTTGAGTTTGTTTAATTACCTCTATATTTTGCCAAAGGGTTTAGCTTTATGAATACTCATCCTTATTCAAGAGAGTTGGTGTTTAAAAAGTCTAATTTCTTATTTAGTTAAAACTCTAATACTTAAATTTCACCTTCCAAGATGGCTATAAACCAACCTTTTCTATCCTTCAATCGATCATCTCCTTTGAATCTTGCCCAATATGACCAAATTCCAAGAGCATCCCTTAATAGTGTTCCATCTTTTAGTAGAGAGGGTCCTATTACTACCATTGAACATATTAGAAACATAGAAAACTTATATAATATCCATAATATCATTCAGGATAATGTGGCTATCAGGTTGTTGGCACTGTCTTTCAAAGGAAAATCTTTGGATTACTATGGGACTCTACCTGCAAATTTTATTGGTTCATGGGATGAACTAGGAGATCTATTGACTAAGAGGTTTGGAGGTAAGGGTGATCATCTATCTCTAGCTAAGAAATTGATCACTATCAAGAGGGATCCACAATATTTTATGCAATATTTTAATACTTGATTTGAAAAACCATGGGATAAGATCCTAGCCCTTGTGAGACCTACTCCAAACTATGCATTCTTGTACTATCTAAAAGCATTAAATAGTTATATAGCTATGATGATCCAATCCATGCGTGGGAATGCAATCCTTTATGCCTATGATATATCCATAAATGCTAATAATTATCTTTTGTAAGTAAGGAAGATTTCTCCTAGGCTTCCAATGCCATTGTTCCCTAATTTGGAACCTCCTAGTCAAGTTACATTACCTACCTTGGCTCATTTGCCTAGTCATAAAAAGTCTACCTGGTCCCTTAAAATGACATCTATGAGTTAAAATATTGATCCAAAGTTCACTAATGATTTGGTTACCATCAAAAGGCAACAATATCAAGGTTATAGGCCATAACAACCCTATAATTAGTTGGGCAAACCAATAGACCACCTTTTCAAAACAATATGTAAGGACAAGGTCAAATAACCAATGTTAGGTCTTATCAAAGATAAAATAATAATGTTCCCTTATCCTATAAAGCTCTTGTTCCCAATAAAAATAACTAGGTTCAAGAACATCCATGCTATCCATGTTTTCAGCAAAATCAAGAACAAGTTACTTATGCAAATGAAATGCATAATCAAACCATGACAATGTAAAGAAATCAATCTTCCCAAGTTCCAAGATTTGAGGGACCAAGGCAAAATGGAATGGAGAATGGTCAACCACAATCTAGTTCTACCCTCATAAATCATTTGGAGGTAGAGTTTTGTGCTATTAATCACTTGGGAAATCCAAGCAATATGAATACTAGTGTTGCCTCTAACACTAGGTCTAAGAAAAGGGTTGTTGAAGAGAAACAAGGGGCAACTCAAGGACCTATTTTGGTCCCCACATCATCTCCAAACATGTGTCAAATTTATCTCCTAGAGTCAAATAAGGTTATAAGTTTTAGAATGTAAAGACAGATCCTAATCACCCACCTTCATAAGCTACATCACAAGGAGTTAGTATTTCTAAGAAGCTCCCAAAGGTGAGCAATTATTCCATTAATATTGTGGACCAGATGACGAAGACACACATGAAAATATCATTATGGGATTGTTTCACAATACTAGGGCAGAAATATATTCTCTAAAAAGAATTACAAGGATTAGGTAAGCAAGTTGGCTCATTTAGGAATGAAAATGTTGTCTTAGTTAATGTAACTCAACCTATAGTTAGTCAAGTGAATAAGAAAAAAAAAATCAGTTATACTTGTCTCTAATCATTGGTGATATCTTGGTTCATAATTGCATCATATATAGTAGGTCTAGTAATTCAGTTATGCCCAAGTGTATAGCTGATAAACTAGGCCTCAAATATGAGCCAATGGCTAAAGCAGTCTTGCAATTGGATAGATCACCATCCAAGACTTTCAGGGTAGTTAAAGAATTGAATTTGATCCTACATGCTTGTCCTACCTTTTTCATTCATCATGATGTGGTTGTGGCATATTCACCTCCATACTTTGTTCTTTGTTTATCAACAAAGTTTAAAACTAAGATAGGTGGATAATTGGCTGTCAATTGGTCCTACATGGTGTTTAGAACAAACTATGGTACTTAGGTTAAGATTGAATAAGAACCTATTCATCATAATCACTTGGATCCTTACACACCTAAAGTGGCAAATGTCAACTATGACATCATTGATGAAGAGGAACTCCACATAGACCGATCTCCAATATCTTCCCTTGAAGGCATTTTTTATTTGTATTTAGATGAATGGGGAGATAAGCATTATGATCATGATCCTTAAAATTTCATAGAGGAAGTTGGTCTTGGGGTGTATTTTATTCATGAGGACTCTTTCATTCTAAATTTAATGAATCCAATTGAAGATGTAGATGGTTTATCATAACTTTTCTTTGATGGGTCAAGAAGCAAGATTGGGGTAGATGGTGGAGAAATGTTGGTTTATCCTTATAAGGAAAGGTACTATTCCATTTTCAGATTTAAATTCTCTTGTACTTGTAATGTGGTAGAATATGATGCCCTCATACATGTCCTTGAATGGGTTAAGAAAAGAGGTATTAAAGAGCTACAAGTGTATGGTAATAGTGAACTTGTTGTGAACCAAGTTAGAGGACATATTTTGACTAAAAAATACTTGATTAAGTCCTATAAGCATAGAGTGTGGGATATTATGGAGTATTTTAAATCTCTCAACATCACATACATCCAAAGAGAGGACAACAAACACATTGATAGGTTAGCAAAAATTGGATCTTAGTTTTACATTCTAAAAGGTATAAAAGAGGATAAAAACCAACCACATCTCAAGGTAATTGTAAGACCCTCCATACCAGATAATGTCATTAATTGGCAAGTGTTTGATAGCGATAAACAAATATCACTTTTTGTACAATTAGAGGTCGATTTTTCTACCAAGAATCAGTCTAAACTACAATAGCAATATGGAGGGAAGATTATCCATTTCAAGTCCAAAAAACTTCTTAAAGGCCTAGTCACTGTTGAGAGAATATTCAATGATGATGAACAGCTAAAGAAAGAGAAGGTAAGCATGTCTACTAAGCAAGATAACTATGATAAATTACAAATCTTCAAGGAAAATTTATTTTCACTTGGAAAGGTATGTACTAGTGAAGAGAATCATGCTTTTATTGAGTTATGCAAGGAGTTTTCTTATATCTTTACATGGGAATATAGTGACTTCAAAGGCTTTAAACCAAACGTAGCTCAACATATCATAGATCTAGATGAAAAATTCCAAGCATATAAATCAAATACAAAGGCCAACCAATGAGCTCATCATTAAGAAAAAACTCACCAAGTTGATTGAGTCTGAAATAATCTTCCCCATTAAACATTCATCTTGGTTAGTTAACTTGGTTCCTGTTAGGAAGAAGAATGGGTAAATCAAGCTATGTGTTGATTTTAGGGACTTGAATAGAGTTTATTTGAAGGACCATTATTCTCTCCCTTTCATGGAATAAATTTTTCAAGTTGTGGTAGATAGTGAAAAGTTTTCTCTGTTTCATGGGTATTCTGAGTACAATCACATTTTGGTGAAAGAAAGTGATCAATATAAGACAACCTTTACTACTAAATAGGGTACATATGCCTATAGTAAAATTCCTTTTGGATTATATAATTTTGGAGCTACATTTCAACATGAAATGGATATGTATTTTCAAGGACTAATAAATGACATTGTGTTGGTGTATCTTGATGATGTAATAATTTTCTCTAAGGATGTAAAGGATCACTTGAATCACCTAAGGAAGATTTTTGATAGGTGTAGAGAGTCTGGCATCTCTCTCAACCCAAATAAATGTGTGTTTTTTTTCCATGAAGGAAAAATCTTAGGACACATTATCTCTAACAAGGGCTTATCCATAGACCCTGAAAGGGTGAGTGCCATCTTGGCATTGTCTTTTCCCGAACATAAAAAAGGTTTGAAAAGTTTCTTTAGAAAAATTAATCTTATAAGAAGGTTAATTATTGATTTTCCTAAGATTTTCAATCCTCTAACCTCTATGATAAGGAAGGATGAAGCGTTCACTTAGACTAGGAGAAGGAAGGAAAGTTTTTAGGAGATTAAACAAGCCATTGCCCAAGATTCTACTCTTGTAAATCATAATTTCTCAAAAGATTTCAATTTGTATACCTTTGGGAATGAAGAGGTAATCTATACAATTCTTACTCAATCAAATGAGGAATATTTAGAACAGCTTATTACCTTCTTTAGTCAAGGTTTGGAAGGATATGAGGTAAGATACACCTATGTTGAGAAACAAGTACTTTTAGTTATTAGGAGTCTAAAGAAGTTTAGGCATATGTTTTCTAATAACAAGATTTAGATATTTGAACCTCATCCTAGTATCAAAGACTTCCTTTTGAGAAGATATTTGAAGGAAAATAGGGCTGGTTGTATCACAAAAGTGATGGAGTATGATGTGGAAATCAAGACAACCAAGCTAGTGAAAGGGAAGGGGTTATGTGATCATCCTACTTCAGATTCGAAGGAGAAAAAAGAGGTTTTCTTGGTACTCTGTGATGATCCTATGACATCTACACCTTCATCAATGAGAATTTAAACACAAGATATGATCCAATTTCTTCAAATTGATGAGTGTCCACAAGGCCTAGATAGAGCTAAAAGCAGGTAATTTAGATTACAATCCATTCCTTATGTACTTATTGATGGAGTATTGTTTAGGAAGGGATTTTTAAGTGTTTTATTGAGGTGTATTGAATTAGATCATATTCATAAAATACTATTTCAGTTTCATGATGGACCAACTGGTGGTCACTTTGCTCCAAGAACCACGATAGCTAGGATTATGAGGGTTGGATACTTTTGGCCAAATATATTCAAAGACACCCATGCTTGGGTAATAAAGTTCCCAAAGTGTGCTCTATTAGATGGTAAAGAAAATCTTTCTGCCTTGCCTCTTCATCCAATTGAAGTTGATGCACCCTTTATGCAATGGACTTTGGATTTCATTGGTCTAATAAATCCACCTTCTAATGATGGTCACAAGTGGGTGTTGACTACTACAGATTACTTTAAAAGATGGGTGGAGGATGTATCTCTAAATTAGGCAAATGAAAATTCAATTCTAGACTTCTATGAAGGTATAGTAACAAGGTTTGGGGCTCCTTCAACAATAATTTAAGATAATGTATCGGCTTTTCTTGGAATGAAGACAAGTGAATGAACATTAAAGAATGGCATCTATATTAGTACCTCCTATAACTAATACCCAGAAGGGAATGGACTAGCTAAGTCCAATAATAATAATGTAATTAGCATCATCAAAAAAACACTAGAGGAGAACCAAAGGACTTAGCATTCCTAGTTGAAGATAACACTTTTGCTAATAGGATCACTCCAAAAAGAACTATTGAAAATTCACCATACATAGTTGTCTATGGGAGAGACTATAGACTACCTATTTCACATATATTACTAGCCTTGGAATTTACGTATTAGTTAGAAATGATGGAGAATGAAATCATGGAAGTCAGGTTATGTGAGTTGATAGAGTTTCAAGAGATAAGAGATCAAGCTATGCAAACTATGAGAGATCACCAAGACTAAAAAAGAGGTGCTATGACAAAAAGGCCATGCCAATAAATTTCAAATAGGGAGACACTATTCTAAAGTGGTATGAAGAGAGGGATAAACTTGAAATATCCACAATGTTTGATGCTTTGTGCAGTGGCCCATATGTTATCACACAATGCAAGTAACACAATGCTTTTCAACTCTCAAGGTTGATGGAGAGGATATTCATATCCCAGTCAATACGATATACCTCAAACATTGATACTAAGGTTATCTACTCTCTTTCTACATAGTTTCCTTCTTTCTTTGTGTTCCCTAAGTGCTTATGCACATGCGTGAGTTTTGTCTTGTGTCTTACCTTGTTTTGTGTCTTGTTTTATCTTAATTTGTTGGTGTGGTGTGTTTGTTTTGTGTTTATTTTTTTTAAAATTCATTTCTATTTGTCTTCAAGAATCCATTCAATCCATTGGACCTTCTTAGGATAAAGCTACTTGCCCTTAGTATAACAGGCATACTACCCCTATGAGTTGCCATTTTGTTGACAAAATTTGAATTTTTGGTCGAATTGGGTCAACCCTAGGAAAAATTTTGTATTAAAAATGTTTTAATGGGTCTTAATATATTGTAATAGGAAGTATTACTTTTCATCATATGTCATTTGAGGTCATATTATCTTTGGTCTTAGTTACATTAGTTAATTTGTCCATTAGGGGTCATTTTATGTGCCTTTAAGAGTCATTAATGTAAATTTCACATTTACCGAGGTGAATATGTGTCTTAATTTCATGTAAAACATCAAATCAGTCAGTAGGAGTGTCATATATGTCAGTCACATTAGAAGGTTGCAGGCTCCCTAACTAAAATTATAGAAATCAGTTGAAAAAGAGATAAAATGACACTTGTATGGATTTTTTGGGAAGTGTGCCATGTGGTAAAGATCATGGGGGGTATCCTCATATTTATAAAACTCATATATATTATTTTTTAATATTAAATAGTCATACTAATGATAAAATTGCTCTGCATATTTCTTACTTTTGTAGACAGACTGAAGTGACCCTCAGGGTTTTGATTGGTACAAAAAGTGCATGTAGTTTAAGGAAAAATCATTTTGGGAGATGATATTAAACTCCTAAATGTTCATTTTAATATATTGGGTTTGAATATTCATAAATTATGCTTTATGAATCATTACTAACAAGTTTAATGTGTCTTTTAACTAGTTGTTTGGTGCACCCTATAGGTTTTTCTCCATTTTGCCAAATCCATATGAAATAGTTTGTAATGTTGGCTCTAGAAAATTTTGTTTATTTCTTAGATGGTCTCCATTCTTGGTTTCATGATTAATGATGTTTGGATGAGAAAAATTTGTTTATGATGTAAGGGGGTGTCACTATGTGTTGTTTCAGTTGGAGTGCTTTGGTTTGCTAAGTGTCTCTTTCATGTAGGTGTCTTTTTCAACTAGGAAAGAGTGTTCCATAAAACCATAGGTCAGTTTACTATATCCTTTCATGTTTAAACTTCATTATGTCACCTCATAGATTACTTACTAGTTTATTTCCCTCCATGGTTATTTCCTTGAATAATTTTAGTTGAAACCTCATGCATAAGCTTTCTCATCCTGACTATGAAGTGATATTGGAGGTGTAGTGTATTATCCAAGATGTTATAAGTTGAATGATGATTTTATTTTATGTTAAAATAGGTATAGGTTTGACCATATGCTCGTGTCCCATGCCAAGGCCATCATTTGGTGCCTCTGTCCACTCTTTTCACATGTATGTAGGTGTTTTCATAATGGAAAGAGTGTTTTGGAAGCTGGTTTCAAGGTGAAAATAATGAGAATCGTGTTTTTAATGAATGAGAAGGCATTTTCAACTATTGTGAAGCCTTTCACCATCATGTTTTACCTCAACTACACACTCTAACTACATAACATAGCTTAAGACAATCATCTAAATCCCATCATGATGTCATGCTAATGTATATAGAGGTGGACTTGTACTCTGATTTCTTAGAATTATCTAATATGCATCAACATGCCTAAGGGAGGTATATGAGTCTCATTCACACTCATGGTTTCTAGCTATTCATGCCCAGTCCACTATTTGAGCATCAAGACACCCACCTACACATGGCTGAGTAAGGGGTTGGAGTGTTTTATGGAAGGGCTAAACCAAGGTGACTCTTCCTCTTCATCTTTTTGTGACAAGAAAACCATAGAAGACCCATATATGTTTATAGAAGGAAAAAATAGGTATGGAATCAATTGGAAACAAAACTTGGTTGTGTTTGGGATTGTTTTCCCAAAAAAGTGAAAATAGAGACCAAATGGATTCTCTTGGACCCCTCATAACACACTTGTAGAATATTTGAAGGCCTGGTATTTGGTGGATACATATCCCTTACCATAAGAAACAACCATGAAAAATATGGGGGTATAAAATTATGGGGATGTATGAGTTTTGGACACCCACATATGCCCTAAAACACACTAAAAAAAATCAGTGATATCTACAGGCTAGTAAGGGAAAAGGGTCTTTTGTCAATTTGAAGAAAAATTTCAAACATAAGAACATGAATGGGATAGATAGAATGATTGGATGAGACAAATTGACGTCAAAGGTCATTATGAGGAAGTCAAGGAGGGCCCCATCACCCCTATACCCACCTACAAGTATCCCTTAGGCTAGAAATGGTAACTTCGAATAGGGTTTTACAAGAATGTTATCTTAGTTAGGTGAAGGTTCAATTGGAGTTTCCATTGAGAAAACTAGGTGAATGAAAATGAAAAAAACTTTATGTGATATAAGAGGATGTCCCAAGGATCTCTTGAACACAACAATAGAATGTGTTTACCATTGTATTCACCTACAGGTAGAGGTCAATTAGAGTTGTCCCAGTCATAGGCTAAAATGTGCCACAAATGGCCTAATGATTGTTAAGATAGTGAGCATGGGTCTAGAAGATAATGTTTAGGCAAGGCATGGATAATAAGGTCCAAAATAATATTGACAAGATATTCATGAATAATTTTTCACCTAGAACAAGATTAAACAAATGAAAACTATCCCAGTCAACAAAAAAGGAATAATATGAGGTACAAGAAGGACTATGACACTCTTAAGTGAGATGCCACTAGAAGAAGGAATTTGATGAAATTAAGAGTTATAATTAGGGACTAAAAATATCATGATAAATTTATTGGGAGCCCATGAAACCTACAAGGGTAAGTAAATGTAGAGGTGCCTTAGTCTCAATCAGTAGGGTATAACTTGGCAAGGGTAAGTGAAGTATAGATTGTCTATAAGTGAAAAGTAGGGTTGAAATGACCATAAAAGGATCCATTACATTGTATAAATTTTCATAAAATTTCAAGTACATTTACAAGGTGTACAAATATATTTCTCACTTAACAAATGGACAATAATCCATACAATAAAGCTAGGAAACCTCTAGGTTCAAGGGGCAAGCATGATGAATCTGAAGGAGGAAGTATTCTTTATGGTACTAAAAGATCCATAAGGATTAAATTAGGGTGAAAAAAATGTTTGATCAACTTATAGTCATGATTTTGGATTGGAAGAGTACTACCAAGTGGTTTTGGAGAAAAATATAGGAAAATAGGGTTTTTAGCCACATTTTAAACAAATTGAGTTGGTTAGGTACCTAAATGAGGGAATGTGACATGTAAATTTGTTATATAGACTCATTAATAACTCATATATCTCAAAATACTTTAATTTTTACATGGGTATGAGGGGTATATCTCTCTATTTTGTCTCAGAGTTCAACCACTCATGAAAATCAGAACTTTGACAAAATAGGTAATAGGTGCGAAAATGAATAAAGGACATAAGATGAGGAATTTTTATCTTCAAGGAACATTAGGGGATTTTTATTGAATATTTATGGATGCTTATGAAGACTCAAACAATCTCAAACCCCTCAAGGTGACCTAATTGTTCAGGCACACAATCCAATTAGGCAAGTCTTCACTAGGCCCAATTGGTAAATGAGAAGAAAAGATGAAAATGAGGGTTTGAGAGGTCAAGTGATGGATTTGTGAGTATTAATTAGGTATTAAAATTCATAATAAATCATCCCAAGCATGAAGGATGAGTCCAAGTGGTCCAAACTAGTAAGGAGTATGTTAAGGCCATTAGGCCTTGAGGAGACTTGGAGCTAATTGGGGGTCTAATTCCATTTATAGTCCTTGATGAGCTATCCATATGATTTTTGAATGTTTATAGAGTTAATTTACACATGTATTATATTTTATTATTCAAATAAACTTGTAGTAGGATTGGTTTTGGCCTAGAGATAGCTCAAGCATGCAAGAAAGTGGAGAAACAAGATCGACAAGGCAACTTGTGAAGCTCATATCTTTGATAAGGATCTACATGGAAGAAAATAAAGTTTTTTGGAGTTGGATAAAGTCCTAAAAAACTAATTAATGTGTTTTTTTTGTAAACTTGAATGTGCCATCTGTATGAACAATGGTTAAGAACAAAAATTGTCTAAAACCCTAGTAAAACCTTTAGAAGAACCTAATAAGGAAAATAATCTTGGAGAATAACCCAAATGGAATAGTTCATAAATTAAACCTATTGGATCATGGATAATCCTCACTTAGTATCTCACCCATGCTAAGGAATTGTATGGACAACATGGAAAATAGTGATTTTCTTAACATTTTTTGTGTTTTACAGGTTATAGAGGTTTGAGAAGATGAAATCAAGTTTGGGAACAATCTTATGAATTTTTATAACCCCATAAATTCATTTAATTCCTTATAAAATTTTCTAAGTGATCAAATACTTGTCTTGCTTTTATCTAGTCAAAACTAGCATAGTAAATACAATGGTGAGAAAGGTGAAAAATCTAAGTATGGGACATTTTAAGGTGTACCTGAGCATTACAAGGCCGTGGATAGTATTTCAAAGTGTCATTAACTCACTCACATTTACTTTATTTGGAAATTTAAGCCAATTTTGAGGCCAAGTGTGAGGGGTGATAGAAAAGAGGAGTTTTTAGACTACAGACAGTGATGCCTGCCTTCCAAGAGTTTCTAGATGGTTAGGATCAAAACAAATGCATGGAATTTAATTATCTAATTCCTTCCCTCTTATTCCAAACATCAAACCTACCCCTAGTTAGTGGTGGGATGTTAAAAGAGCTCCAAATGATGAAGGCAATTTTCTGAGCCAAGATAAGGAATTTTGTGACACTTTTCATAGGTTTCATGACTTGTATGGAAAATTGGACCTCCCTAAAATGCATGTTTTCAATAATGTCTTATTATTTTGGAAATTATAACTCATTTCTCTAATTTACACATGTCCATGTGGCCTTTAGACTTCTTTTTCCTTGTTCCTCTCTCAAAGGCTATAAATATGGACTCTTTTGGCTCTTTTGAGCAACCTCCATTGGTTAATGGGGAAACTTTGGCCAAATTTCTACTTGAATGACTCTTGGATAAATAAATAAGTTATTTTGCCTATTAACATATTCTTCAATTGAGATTTAGCATAATCTTGTTGGTCTTGTCTAGTAGAACATTATCTTCTCTAGCATGTTATCCTTAAGTTTTTAGCAAATGTGCAAAAGAGAAACTATTGTAGGTCTTTATTAGTAATCTATTCTAAGTGTATAGGTTTCTTATAAGTGTTTCATGATTTTATCTTACAAAGTAATCCTTCATTACCTTCTTAATCATCAAAATGCCTTTTGGACCTAAGTTACAAAACATTGATTTGACAATGATTATGAATTTTATGTAAAAGAAGTCTTGTTAAACTCTAAGTGGTAAAATTTTAGTCAATGAGAGGAAATAAACTATTGGTGCATCAAATTTTTTAACTTTCTTAGTTGTGTTTCTTAACTCTTTTCATCTAATGTTGATAAGAAAGAAAGTGCTTCAAAGATTGCATTAAGGGAACTAACCCTTCTAAAGATTCACTCAACAAAATTATCACCCATAGCAAGAGAGATGTTTCTATTGTGCCACATGGATGAGGAGAGTTGGTCATCTCCTCAAGGGGTACAAATCTAAGTGACAACACTACACATATTAAAAAATAACTGATATTAGTTATTTTTTGAGGTAGTTAAGTGCACTGCATGGATCACTATTTAATTTTAGTCAGTTTTCAAAATCTATTTACTTTCACAATTCATAAAAAATCATTGAAAAAATTATAAAATAATATAGGTCACAAACTAGAATTTATTATCTAAATTTTCCAAAAGGGGTTCCAAATAATATTTAACACTACTTAAAAAATGGTGCACCACATGACCATCTATCTACTATGTTTTTTGGAAAAAATAGGAGTTCATATTCAAATTTTAGATGTTTGGACCAGTTATACTTAACCATTTTTTTAAAAAAATAGTATTTTGTAATCTAGACTCAAAATACTACATTGCATGTTCTTACACCATCTTCAAATTATTTATTGAAGTTCAAATTTCTTAAATTTTAGGAAAATCATGTCCATAGGTAGGCCAATTTTTGTCCCCCAACCTTTTGCACTTACCCAAATGCATGAATGGGAAATGTTATCCCACATGAACCCATCAGAAAACACTAAAATAGATTATATGAACATCATTAGGCTTCATCACTTCGACCAAAACCACATTTGGGACCATTCAAAGGTATTAATCAACCTACACACAAAGATATAACAATTTGTATATTATCAATGCATAGTCACCCAAAATATATATGGTGTGTCCTAAAACAAATCGTTTATAAATGATTTTTTACTAATCAACAAACAAATTTATTATTTTTCTACACCATGCCTAGGAAATAACATAAACTACACCACTGCAAATGATTATTCAAGGAACAATGGGTACATGTAAATCATATTTGATTAGTAGCATCAAAAGTGGCCTAAATGAACTTGCAGGATGAAGTAGTTCTCCCATACTTATCCTCGCTACAATTGGTGCCACAAAATTAAACATAAATGCATCAATAATATATTTAGGGTTTTGTATTCCTATCCAAGAAATGAAGGCACTTCAGGGAGAAGTACTGATAATTTTCCAACAATAAATGAGACTCATTGAGTATGTTGTTTTTGATGAAATGAGCTTCATAGTTCAAAATATGCTCATTAATATAAATACCTAATTGCATGAGTCTTTCCCTCAACATGAAAATAAATATTTTTGTGGTTGTTAAATTATACTTGTTGGGGACTTAGGACATATTCCACCTGTAAATGGTATACATGTATATGTGGATGTCATTTGGTGACACACTTTGGAAAATATTAGACACAATTGTAACATCATAAATAAATATTTAGCATGTAAGGATGGATAACAAATCAACTACTATTCAAGAACTTATTATCCAAAATAAAAAATACAGATAAAAAAGAAGACTAGAATACGCTCATGTCAATAAAACTGACCATCATGCATTTAGAAGAACAATAAAATCTTAAAATCTTAACACATTTGTATGCAACTAAAAAATTGGCAATAATGCATAATAAATAAATGTTAAAATCATTAAAAAAAATGTAATTGTAATATGTAAATCACAATAGATCAAACAACATCACACTCCTAAATACAATGAAATTAAACTTGACCCAATTGTGCTTCTATGTAAAGGACCTAAATTTATGTTGACATCCAATATATGGATGAAAATAAGGTTATTTAGTAGATCAAATCGAAGAAACTATTCACATTGTCTACACTATAGATTCAAAACCATCTTCGTTACCCATGTATGTCATTGTTGCATTATTTATATATATATATATATATATATATATATATATATATATATATATATATATATATATATATATATATATATATATATATATATATATATATATATATATATATATATGGTGGACCATCACTATTGTATCAAGAGTACAATCAATGTGTAACATGCATATTTACCTTACATTTATATTTGACTATTACACAAGAATTAAGGATAGTAAATATGTAAACCTAATAAAATTAGAGGAAACAATACTTAGTGTAATAACTCTTCCACAAATTTTATAAAAAATGTAACTTTTATCACTAAACATAAAAAAATGTATTTCAAAAAAATTCTTTATTCATTACTATTGTTCCATCTCTTCATATTCATAAGCACTTACCTCCACCCCCACCCCCACTCGGCCCCCCCCCCCTCGCCCCTGCCCCCTCCCCGCCCCCCCCCCCCCCCCACCCCCAAAACAAAACACAAAAAAAAAAAAAAAATCCAAAAATTCAAGATATTGACAAAGAGAACTATATGAATAATTGAACACTAGAGTCTATCTTATAAGTTATATTAGATATTAACATTTAGGTACTAATGTCTATCTTGTAGTTTATGTTCATCAATGAACTATGAATATATTAAAATATATACCAATCAAATCATGTTTAACAACATACAAAAACACCAAACTTGGAACCCTAGAAGAAAGGGCAAGGCAATAAAGAAGATGTAAGTGGTGAAATATTTCAACGTGCACTGGACGATGACAATGAATGGCGATAATATGGTGTTTCAAGTAATACTATTTGCAAGAGGGGGCATATTATACACCAAAACCAGATTCATGGGAGTGGATGGATTTACATGCCCTATATCACCCATTACAAAGGGGTTCGTAACTTGCAAGGTTGTGGCATATTTAATTTGTCATTTTCAATTGTTAAACATGGATGAAAATGTTATGAACATTCATTTGATTGAAACATGACTCTATATCTAATATGTAACTTGAATCAATGATACAATATCATTAATATAAAAATACGATATTTAGATCCTTAAATCTATTATATTACTTTGATTCATCCATATTACTGATATATTACCACCTAAAAATAAAAATTTACATCCATTCTCACAATCCTTATATTATTGAAACAACTACTAATAAATACATTAAGGTGCATAATTCAAAATAAGCATATATATGTATGCATACAATGACGTAACGAAATTGTTTCAGACTTTCCATGGACGTTTAAATTAATTTTAGAGAAAAATTTCGAGAAGGATTTAAATAATTTGAAAAAGAAATTCCGAAAATAACATTTCAACGAGCATTCAAA
Source organism: Torreya grandis (assembly GCA_037957365.1). Taxonomy (NCBI): domain Eukaryota; kingdom Viridiplantae; phylum Streptophyta; class Pinopsida; order Cupressales; family Taxaceae; genus Torreya; species Torreya grandis. The sequence goes on from JARHVA010001205.1 coordinate 2,902,948, forward strand.
TAAATTGAAAAGGAAAAAGATATGGTCAAAACACACAAATTATCACTACTATATATAAAATGCTTTGTATGACGATACTTCCTTTCATTGGGAAAATTTAAATTTTAGTTTGAATTAAAAACCATTCATCCCTTACGTAAGTATTTTTCTCATTTTTATGTATTATTATTACATACTTCATATCTAAAACGTAGATGTCGTATTTCTTAGGGTACGTTATACCACGTACTAAGGTAACATGTGATTTGTTCAGATTTTTAATTGCCGTCTTTGTGGAGGTGACTAAATTCTTTTAAAATAAATAGATTTTATCTTATTATTATGTATTTGAGTTTCTTTTATTATTAATAGTTGATTTTTCAAATGATATTGCTTTTTATATATTTAGAAAAAATTTCAAAATAAAAAAATTGATTAATAATTTATTGAAAAAAAAAAAAAAAAACAAACAATTAATTTGAAGTTCTAATCATTATTAATTTCTAAATGAACCCTCGGGCATTTATTTGTTTCTCTCTTAATTATAGAATTAGAGTTCCATTGGTTTCTTCAAAAACACCATGTAGAATGGGTGGGTAGACATGTAGAATCGATAAGTTTTCTCGAGTCTTATTACGATCACAATTATTCCATAAAGGCTTCCGTATATATTTTGAATATATTTTAGCATTGTTTACTGTCCTCCGTCCCTTTCCCTTTTTTTTTTAATGTAGGTTTGGATGTAAATAACGACTACAGGTGTGGATGTGAATAACGACTATAAACCAAAATTAATATTTTTGATGTGTTCGTGATTTTGAACATAACATAAAGTTGAGATCATTGTGTAAATTTTGTGAGTATGAGGTAATCGAAATTTTGTATGTGATAAGATGTGAATGGAGATGATAAAGTAAAAAATATAAATGACATTATTTGTTTCATATTGAATGATTCAAATAATTATAAATTATGTATAAAAAGTTTCAACTTAAAATTGGAGTTGACATGTAAAATTTGGAGCTCAAAAAAATATTAAAACTTGTTTTATTATTTTTAACAACTGTTATTTTTAATAAGTTTTGTATCCTTGTCTTAAAAATATTCAGAAATATTCTTAACACTAAAATTAACTTATCAGATAAATTTAAACTGAATTTCACACCCAGTTACAAAAATATACAATTTATAAAAATAGAAAAATCATCAAAAAATACTAAAATATATTTGCGAAACCTAAGATGGTTATATATGGGCTCTAAAAAATATCAAAAATATCCATTACTATTATTGTTGCACCAAACTTTTCGAGACCATCATTTTGATGTGAAGATAGACTCAAACGAAATTACGAATCAAAAGTTATGGCCTCTCTTTCTGCATCAACATGACCTTAAACGCAAAATAAAGTTCAAATCAGTGTGTAAATTTTATGAGTAAAAGATAATCGACATTTTACATATGATAAGATGTAGGTGGAGATGGTAAAGTAAATCGTAAACAACATCACCCATTGACCAATGAGCTATTATCATTTATCAAATATTCATTAATGATAACTCGATAAACACATGGCCATTAAAATCTCTCGAAATTCCCATTCATAGAACACTTGATCAAATGCCTATTTGGAAGCTATATATTGGTCATCTCAATCACATGTTGGTATTTGTAATAGGATGAAATCAGTCATTTACACCTTTATTATGCTATATCAGTGTACACTGCTATTAATTAGTGAAGCTGAACTAATTGAACTCGAGTATGTATTTTAAAAAATGCGTAGATGACTTTATGGTTGAGCATTTTATATACTATTGGAAACATCTTTGAAGTTTCATGATTAATCCATACTAACTTTCTTATCTATGAGAAATATTTTAATATTATTGTTAAACAACTTTTAGATAAATATATTTAAAAGGTCTTTAAAGTATTATATTTAAGATATCTCTTGAGGTATTTTAAATTGATATGTTTTATATAAAAAAATGAAATAAGAATCAAAGTATTAAAAATAAATAATCATAATTAAATATAACAAAAACATAAAATATTATTAAAACTATTTAAAATAACTTTTTATTTTATTTTAAAATAATTAAAATTAATAATTTTTTTTTTAATAAAACAAACTTAACTGGAAACAAATAAAATTGATATCACAAATAATATATCTGGATCATCCCTCCAAACATTATCGGGAACATATCTTAAAATAATTCCCTACTTACGTAATCTATAAAATTAATATAATCACAAAAATAGAACTAAATTAGACATTTAAATCACGATCCAACTCCCACCATGCGGATCCAAAATCGTAAACCCACCAACTCCAAATCAAAATGCAAAATTCAATTTCATTGCCATACCGCCATACAAAATCGAAATAATACACTCATCTTTTGGATCTCAAGGAATTCACAAACGAAGCCCAGTGATATCACTGTACATCAAAGCTAAAATAAGCAGCGCAACCATTATGCAAACTGGAACCAGCAATAATATAAGAGGAGGAGGAGGCAGTATTAAAGGAATAATTATGTGGCAGCCAGGCATAAGAGTGCCAAAATGGACTCAATACTGAACCAGTTAACACTAAATGAACGCTTGTTTTGCCTTGGTTCCATTCTTCTGTAATCTTTGTAGACCGCAGCAGATGAAACACTCGAATTAAACTATTTTCAATCCATGACTTTTTGTAAATTTTGCATCAGAAATTGTAATTTGCGAGGGAGAAATATCGATAAGATGTTAGGAACAAGGAAATAGGGAATATTATATGAAATAAAATGTTGGGAATAGTATAGTGTATCCTGTATTGAAATCCAAGACTTCCGCGTGTTTAACGAACTTGGTAGCCTTTGTAACAAATTTTTACTATATGGTTAAACATTCGATACTTAATTTTTGCATACGATAGTTGTTATTAGTTGTGGAATTGTGGTATTTTAGACTATTTGACTGTTTATTTTATAAATTATTTTATTTTATTTTATTTTTATCTTTAATTTATTTATTTAATTTTTTTGTATTTTAGTTTTTATTAAAAATTGTACGATTTTAGAATGGGTTTTTGTAATTTTTTTTTCGATTTGTCATGTTTTATATATTTAATTTTTCAGCGTTTTCTAACAATTATTTGAAGAAGTTTCATTTTTTTAAAAAGTTTCGTAGTTTTTGTAATAAGTTTTTATTATATGGTTAAACACTCTTTATCTAATTTTTAGATACAGTAATTGTTATTAGTACTTGGATACTTGTTATTAGTTGTAGAATTGTAATATAAGAGCTATTGTATTTTATTTCATATTTTAATTATTTATTCTTTTATTTTAATTATAACTCTTAAACTTAATTTTAACTTTTCAACTTTAACCATTCTTGAATCTTTAATATCTCTGAGTTTTATTGGTATATTTATATAAGGATATCAAAGTCTACAAGTTTATTATTTTTCTCAATCTGATAATGATTCATAGAATGTGAACATAAGTGTCGATTGAAAAACTCTTACATAATTTTACTGAGAAACCATTGTGATTTAAATTGTAATATTTTAAAATGTTTGTATGTTTATCATTATTAATTTTTTCTATTTTATTATGTTTTTTTTTTTCTTAATATTTTAGTCTTTTTTAAGAGTTGTATGATTTTAAGATAAACTTTTGTGATCTTTATTTTGGGTTTATCATGTCTTATGTATCTAATTTTTCAACATTTCCCAACAAATATTTAAAAAAACTTTATCCATTAAAAAAGATCGATAGCCTTTTTAAAAAAATTTAACTATATGATTAAACACTCAACGATTGTGTCTGCAACTTTGTAATTAAATATTTCATCACTAATAGATGTTTGAGATAGCTATAATGATTAAATCTTATGAAAGTATCATTTTATTTCATTTCAAATTTCCAACATAAAAAAAATATTTAAAAACATCAAAAATTAGATCCCTAATTAATTATTGACTTTTTTTAAATCATTCTGTACCATATTCATTAAAATATTTTTAATAAATATTTATTTATATTTTATTTTTATTTATTATATTATTTTACTTTTTTCATTGTGTTTTTCTTGATCACATATTTCGTTTAACAAATTATTAATTTTTTTAATTGGGTTGAATATTATCAGACCAAAAGTAACTTTCAACATTTCAAATAATTATCTCGTAGAGGATTTGAATGTTATGTTTCAAAATCCTATTTGGCCATGAAATAAGGGCATTCTTACTTTCAAAACATGGTTTCTGTCTTTTGATTCTCATTCTAAGGCCTTCAATGTCCGATTGATTTGGGTGAGACCTTTTTTTTTATTTTACAATTCTGGACAGATTATTGTTGCTCATATTTTGGTCAATCTAGATATGTCCAAAGCTCTCCTAAAGTTTATTGATTTGAAATTTTAAGATTGTACTTGGAAGCAATTTTTCTATTTTGAGAGTTTATTTTTTTAATATAAAAATTATTTTAAAATATCTTATGTGGTTGCTTTCTGCAAAATCTTAAACATATGAAAAAGATATCTTAGTGGAAAAATGCACTCCCTGAGCATTTTCTTGTTAAAATTGATAGTAATAATCTTGAAGAAGATTTGAATAGTAAAATTCAACAAACATTAGTGTATGCTTCGGATCCAGTCTAAAAAATAGTAATATTTATATGAAGTATCCAACTAAGTGGAAGGAAATCGACTCACAGAGAGCCTTTTAGAAGTCTGAATTTCTGTTAGAATCATTTGAAAATAGAAAGGAGGTTATGAATATAGTCCCAAAAATAAGTGTGGAAATTTATTTTCATATGGGGAGACCACGACCAAAGATTCTATATAAAACACTACATTTATTTTTGGTGAGGTTTTGATGTCTCAGAGTCCAATAAACTCCAAGTTAATAGGTGAAGGCTTGTTATCCAAGGTTCCATTGTTTAATTATAAACTATGAGACACTCTTAAACTCTCCATCCTTATCTTTCTTGATTTAAAGGAAGGAAGCGAATGCAGAATGGTCAAAAGGAAAAGAAAACATAAGAAAGATTAAGAATCACTTAATATGACCCTTTGATTGTGAAAGGATAATAGTTTTGAAGGATATTAATTATATCTAAGCTTTGGGTCATTTAGCAGCTATTATCAATCATATGGAAGTATTTTTAAATTTTAAAAGTTATAAAGATTTCCTTAATTTTGTTATTATGAAAGTATTTTAAAATTTTAAAAAATATAAATTTTTGTATTGATTGTTACTTAATAATATTTTACCTTTTATAACATTAAGGAAAGTAATATTGATGCACACTAAGATAAATAGATGAAAGATAGGTATTTAAGGTAAATAAGCAATAAACTAAGATACGTAACAGTAATGAAATGTAAAAGAATATAAGAGTATTATATATTTTGAATAATTTTGGTAATTTAAGATTAGAATATTAATTTGAAATTGAATATGAAGGTTTTTATCAAATATTTTTGATTGTAAAAGGATGGATTTGATGTTTGTATTGAAACCTCCAAATATGTTTTAAGCGGGTTTAGAAGACTATCAAGTGTGCATTCATTGTATTTTAAAATGTGTTTTGAGCCATCAAATTTATACCAATATTAATCTAGATTCTATATTTTTTTTCGGTACTGTATGGGGTTGTATGAGTAGTTGGTTGAGTTTTAGGCCATAATTCTCTAATTTATCTTCTCTTTGTGTTATTGACCTAATGCATCACAAATGTTTTGAAGAGGAATTGAATCGAGAAGTCCAATTAAGAATTTGTAATTACATATGTTTGACACTTGGAATGACAATTAATATAGTTCTCTTGTGTGTACAAGTGAAAAATAAAATGAGATCTTCACTTCCTCTTTTCTTAATATGAAAATATATGAACATTCACCTATGATTCTTTTGGTATAAAATGTATCTAAACCTTACTTGAAAGTCTATGAGAAAAAACAAATATTTGTAGTATACCTAGACTTGAATTCTTCTTACCTTTTTATAATTGTGTGTGTGTGTGTAAAATGACCAAATAAAATGAAAATATTTTAAATGCATATTTTTAAACTTTGAAAAGACACTAAAATGGCATAAGGGACCACAAAAAGATGAATAACATATTTGGTGATCTAACAAATCCACACATTCGATAATAATAAATGAACCACCAAATATGTCTTAATAGGTAAAAAATAAAGGATGAAGATATAAAAACATAAAAAAAACTTATAAATATAAAATAGACAAAACATAAAAATAAAAAAAAAATAAAAAATAAAAAATAAAAAATTATATATAATATATTAACATTTAAAAATTAAAAAAATATTCATTTTAATATTTCTTACACCATCAAAACAATTATTAATAAATATATTATGATATAAAATTCAATATAAACATATATGTATACATATAATGACCTAACTAATTTTTTTTTATTCTTTTCATAAACATTTAAATTAATTGCAAAGAATTTTTTTGAAAAGTATTTAAATATTTTGATTAAAAAATTCTAGCAAAAGAAATTTCTAACAAGAATTCAAATAAATTGAAAAAATTATATATAAGGTCAAGACGCACAAATTATCACTACTATTTATAAAATACTTTGTATGAGATACTTCCTTTTGTGGGAAAATTTTTATTTTTATTTTAATTAAAAACCATTCATCCCCTACGTAAGTCTTTCTTTCCTTTTTATGTATTTTCTTTCTTTTTCCCATCTCAGACACGCCCATCACGGAAGCTGCAATTGAACTACTTTAAAACTTTTATTATTCTTATTACTTATTATTACATCATGTTTAAAACGTAATTTGGTGTTTGTTAGGGTACATTAACGTCATGCCACGTAGTAAGGTAACATGCGACTTGTTTGGATTCTTGGTCATTATTAATTTCTAAATGGGAGGGATTTATTTCTCTCTTAGTTGTGGAATCAGAGTTTTTGGTCATTATTAATTTCTAAATGGGAGGGATTTATTTCTCTCCTAGTTGTGGAATCAGAGTTTTATTAGTTCCATTAAAAAAACATGTAGAACGGGTGGGTGGACATGTAGAATGGGTGAGTTTTATTGAGTTTTATTATGATCACAATTTTAATTTATGAAGGGAAATGTATGTATTTTGAATATGTTTTAACATTGCTTATTGTGGGGTTATTTTTTTAAAAAAAAATAGGTGTGGATGTGAATAAGGTTTGTAACATAAAATTAATATATTTGAGGTGTTGATGGACTTGAACATATAATAAAGTTGAGATAAGTATATAAATTTTATGAGTACAAGGTAATCGATATTTTTCATGCGATTGTATGTGAGTGGAGACGGTGAAAAAAAGGCCACAAGTAGAAAACTCTATGAATGGTGTCACCCCATAGCCAATAAGCTATAACTAGAAAACTCTATGAATGGCGTCACAAAAATCATTGATGACAAATCAATAAAGACATAGCCACTAGAATTTCTTGATGTTCCCATCATAAACCAGTTGATCAAATGCCTTTTTGGTGACTATAATAATACCGATGACCTCAATCACACATTGTTGTCTGCAATAAAATGAAATCATAATCATTCACATTTTTATAATGCTATAAAATTATACATTACTATTAATGATTGAAGTGGAGCCAATTGAAATCAAGTGTGTGTATATTTGAAAATGCATAATGGACTTTGTGGTTGGGCATCTTATATACCATTGGGAACATATTTGGAGATTCATAATTAATTCTTATTACCTTTATTATCTAAGATTTTTTTTTAAAATATAATCATTCAACATTTTTCAAATAAATATATTTAAGATATCTTTAAATAAACATATTTAAAATATATATTAAAGTGTTTTTTTAAAATATTTTTTAAATAATTAAATTATTAAAAATAAATAAGAAATAATATATAAATTTATTTTTAAAATAAATAATACAAAAAACATTAACAATTAAATATAACATAAACCCAATATATTATTAAAGTTTTTTATAATGATTTTATTTTATTCTATTAATAATATTTAAAATTGATAATTTTATTTTATATAAAACAAATTTAAATGGAAGCAAATAAATACAATAAAGTTGATTTTAAAAATATTATATATCTTAACAAGTCTATATCGTCCCTTCAAACATTAACTTGGACATATCTTAAATCAAATACCTACTTATATATATTATATAATTAATATAATCATATAAATAAAACTAAATAAAACATTTAAATCACAATCCAACCAATATATAATTAATATAATCATATAAATTAAACTAAATTAAACATTTAAATTATAATCCAATTCACACCTTGCATATCAAAAATTATTAAACTCTGAAATGAAATGTAAAAGTCAATCTCATTTTCTATATTTAATATTTAAGATGGATAGATTTAACTAGTGCTCACAAATTAATGAATTCAAATACTATCAACACAAAGAAAATTAATGGACACAATATTTCCATATTGAATCAATAAATAATTATATACACATACATAAATAAATTGCAATTCAGAATTAGAATTGACATCTAAAATTTGAAAATCTAAAAAATAAAAAATAAACTCACCTTGTTATTTTAGTAGTTATTATTTTTAGTAAATTTTGCATGCAAGGGACACAACCCTAAAAATATCTATAAATATTCTAAACAAAAAAGTTAACATATACGACGACTTTAAACTAAATTTCAAATTTAGTTATAAAAATATATAGTTTTTTAAAATAGAAAAATGTTGAAAAACTATTAGAATGCATTTTCAAACCCTCAAATGGTCACATGTCTTCTAAAAAATATTGAGAACATCCATAACTAGGAAGGGTAGGCTATGAATACACCAAAAAAAATCTTACAGTCATTTTGGCACAAATGAGAGCTAAAACTAAACTATGGATCAAAATTTATGCCCTCTAAAAGTTTGGACTCATTTTTTGCATCATTCCTTTCTAGTTGTAAACAACTCAACTACTACAATTTGATCTCATTGTACTATTACCATTTGTTCTTGTCAATCTTATTCAACTGCCATTATCAAATCCAAGTGTTTTCTTCCTACTATAATCCTTCCCACTGTACCAAATACTTTTTATAACTTCCTTTCCTCATATTCACTATATTCTTATCCAGAACCTACACTATTTTTTATTTCTTCTTCTTTGGTACCTATTACTGCCAATCTATTTCTTCATCTTATTCACATTCACCATGTTCTCCATGAAAAGCATATAAATTTGAAACACTAAATACTAGAGAGATATAAATATTCTATATTAAACTTATGTCATAAGCATTGTCATTAATATTCTTCACCATTATGCATAGTGTGCCTGATGTAAATATATCTTTCCTCAAGTAAAAGATCACTAAATCTCATTATTAAAATATTTATGAACTTCTTCTAGCATCTATTGTTTCTTTATACTTTTCATTACTTTCCTTCAACTTTCTTCTTGCTTCTTCTAAAAAATGTTGTATATGCTCTACAAATGCTTCTACATCATCACTAACTCATTCTAAAATTGGTAATTATATAAAATCTAAAACAACCACAAGATTTCTCGTATTAATAATCTAAAATGTTGATTTACCTATTGATATATTTACTAAAATATTATATTCAAACTCAGCTTGTGGTAAATCCAAGTCCCATTGCTTGGGCTTCTCTCCGAATATTCATCTCAATAACTTTCTCAATATTATATTTAAAAATTCTATATGTCCATCTATTTGTGAGTGGTATGCACTACTGAATTATAGTTTGGTTCCTATCTTCTACCATAAAGTCACACAAAAATGACTTAGAAATTTCATGTCCCTATCTAATGTAATTACTTTTTAACACCATGCAATCTCATAATATCCTTAAAAATAGTTCTAAAACTCTAGTGACATCATTGGTTTTATTACATGCAATAAAATATCCTTAAAAATAGTTTTAATTTTGGTAAAACCAACACAAAAATCATACTCAAATTATTTTGGGTTCCTCTTAGAACTAGTAATGGTATGTATAGCCCTTTATTATATGCATTCTTTTAGGAAACTAACATATTCTACACTTTAAAACATATCTTGTCACATCTCTTTTCATCTTTGGCCAAGAATACTTCTCCTCCACCAAATTTATTGTATTCATTCTATAAAAATATCCATCCAAACCATGATTATGCATTTCTCTTATAATATTATCTCCTAGAGACCCAACTTGAATACATAATTGTTTCCCTTTAAAGAGATAACTATTATGTACAATATATTCATGATTTATAGTAATTATTTCACCCTTTAAAGGATTCCTACAATTCTTAACTATTTTTCTAAAATCTAGATCAGTATCATATAATTCCTTAATAACTTCAAATCCAACGACTTCACTCACCATAGTACTTAGTAACACTACTCTCCTACTCAATGTATTATATAACTGATGCTGCCTTCTTTATTTATGTTTAAAAACAAAAGTACATCTTTGCAAAAAATACACCAACTTTGTATGCTTACTTTTTAACTTATTTTGTGTGTTCACATTATTTAAGGCCAAATGATACGTAAATAGAATAAACTCCTTAGGCACTAGGTAATGCCTCCAATATCTTAATGCTTGTACAATGGCATAAAATTCAACATCATTTATATAATAATTTATTTTTACCTCATTTAATTTCTCAATAAAATATGTTATTAGTTTTTCTTCTTGACTCAACATAGCATTAATTCCCACATATTAAGCATCACAATCAACCTCAAACACTTTGATAAAATTGGGTAATGCTAAAATAGGCTTTTTTGTAATCTTCTTATTCAACAAATAAAAGTTTTCTTTTTCTACTCTTGACCATGATTTTTTTTCCTCTCGTACAGTTTGTTATTGTTACAACAAGACTACTAAAATTCTTATGAACTTTCTATAAAAAGTTACAAAACCATGGAAACTTCTTACCTATATGACATTTTTTGTAATAGGTCACTCAACAATTGCCGTTACTTTTTCTTCATCCATTCTTACACCATCCACTAAAATTACAAATCCTAAAAATATTAAATTATTCTACATAAACCCACACTTCTTTAAATTTGCATAGATATTTTCATTTATTAACAATTCTAATACCATTCTCAAATGCCTTAGTGGTCCTCTTTAGTTTCATTTAATGTCAAAATATTATCAAAATAAATCACCACAAAATTACCAATGTAATCTCACAGAACTATGGTCATCACCCTCATAAATGTGTTGGGTTCATTATATAACATGAATAACATCACAATCCAATCATATAAACCATATATAGTCTTGAATGTTATTTTCCATTCATCTCCTTCATGAATCTGAATCTCATAGTATCCACTTAGATACATCTTGTTAAAGTATTTTCCTCCTACAAGTGATTCCATCATATCATCTATATAAGGTATAGTAAATATGTATTTGATGGTAATTTTATTGATTGATCTACTATCGACACACATCTTTCACCCTCTATTTTTATTTATAGTTACCAATTTATGTATTACACATGGAATCATGCTCTCCCTTACTACATCTTTATTCACCAATTCAGTAACATGGTTATTTAGTTTTGCATATTTTATTAGACTCATCGTATAAGTTTCTTGATTAGGTAGAGATGATCTTTTAATCAAATCAATATGATGTTGAATACATGTTTTTAGTGGTAAACCATTCGGTAACTCATCAGGTATAAGATCTACATATTATTTCAATACTACTATTGCTTTTGTTGGTATTAGCACGACTTTTATGTCTTCTTTATTTGCTACTAATGCATAAAGATACCCTGTCATCTTCACATATCTTTGATAAATTCTATTGCAAACAGCATGCTTGCAGCCTACCCTTATTTTTTATGTACCATCTCCACTAGGATCTACCTAGAAATATGTGATTTTTTTAAATGCATATATTATAAAGAGATTACACCATGAGAATCTAACTAGATATCATATAAAATACTCTAAGTGAGATAACTATCAATAAAGTAAACTACATCATGCATCTGTGATAATTATCATCATAATACAAACATAGAAAGTAAATATAA